>VZUI01083744.1:0-34389 GCA_013401135.1 Cettia cetti
GGAGCCTGAGCTAATGGGGGTTGGGGCGAGGGCATTAGATATGGCAGTGGGAGGTTGTCTAAAGGTTCCTACGTGTCGCCCTGAGCTGCAGTGGAATTTTTAGTCCTGATCGGAAAGTCTAGTGTCTGCTCTTTCCCACATTCTGGCATATTCATACTCCTGTCTATCCCATAGCAGTTTGTTATCTACATAGGAGCTCAAGGCTCTACAGGTCCATTTTTCAAACATGCTGAACATGGGCCAGATAACATGATTCCTTATCTCTTTCCCTCCCCAGACTTTTACACAGTATTGAATCATTTTCTCCTTAGACCTCTTTTTTCTTACGGAGCATTCCTCCCAATAGTCTAACATCCATCCCAACAGGCTTTCAAGAGGGATCTCAGGTATGCTCCCTTCTAATTCCCCTGTAGATTTCTCTGCTGTTTTTCTCTGGATTTTACTCTTTTACTGTCCCATTTTTCAGAAACTGCTATAGTTCTACCTTTTGCTGTTCTTCAGGTTGAATCCTATTCAGTGATTTACACAAATCCCTAAGTCTCAACTAATACCTAATTTGGCCAAAAATTTCCTCCAGCTTTTACCAGCCTACTAATCTTACAGTGAACCGACCTGTGGGTTTTCGGCTGATATTGAGCTCTCTCAATCCTCCTTTTCCTCCTGGATCTACCTGATCCTAGACTAAAAGGCTTATCAGTCTCTGAACTCCCAGAGACGTCCCTTACCTCTTAGTCTACCTTGTGACTGATACCCAAACTCCCTGAGTTCTGTGTAAAGTGAAATTTTGCAGTCACTTCCCCTTTGACTGACCGTTCCCCTTGTGGGAATACAGAACTGCTATTGTGGGGTCTGCACTCGCCCCGTGATAATATCACGTCTCACTCACACACTTGGTCATGCCACTCAACCACATGATACTTACAGCTCCTTTTCTTGCATAGATTCTTTGTGCAAGTCGATTTTTATGAGTGAAAACTGTAACGCAGCTCTGAAGACCTCCTTCCCTGGGTATTCCCCAGCACTGGGCACTGGGTCCTTCCTCCAAATAGCTGTTGTCCCGGGAAACATAAACAACTGGAACCGAATTGTGACCAAAGACAAAAAACCTGCACCTCCACCTGCACTACAAGTCCCATACTCAGGGATTCTCACTTACAAGTTAGTGTTTGGGTTTGGGTGGGGGTTTTTTTTGTTGGGTTTTTTTTTGTTTTTTTTTTTTGTTTGTTTTTTTGGGGTGTTTGTGGGTTTTTTGTTTGGTTTGGTTTTGTTTTGGTTTTTTTGTTTGTTTGTTTTTTTGTTTTGTTTTTTGTTTTGTGTGAAGGGTTATGTTTAAACCTGAGAAAGGAATATTGGGGACTGGGAGAAAAGGAAGGAAAACCCCTGAATCCTCATAAGTAATTCTACATAAGTGGCATGTTGGCCTTATTTTTCAAAGGAATCTCATTTTCTTTTGTGATCCTGAAATATATCAGTTGATATTTCTTGCTATTATGGACTTTAGTTTAGACCTATGTCTTTATTTAAGCAGTGGATAAGCCAGACATCTGCATTCTAGAAAATCGTATGTCAGTATTGATTTTTCTTACTGGTAATACTTCACTACCAGCAGCAGCAGTAGCAACGCTTTGAAAGCTGCTTTCATAATGGTATTTCAGCATTTGGGAGCATTTTGCAATGAAAAGTACAGAAATTACTGTCATATATTTACCTGCTAAAGAGAAGAAAAATTAAATTAAATTAGACTAATTAGACTAAATTTCTCTAATATAGCTTTAGTTCTGAGAATACTACACTGGCACTTTGATTCAGATGTTCCTCTACCAGGTGCAGAAGGAAGAAAGCCACAATTTGAATAAGAGTGAGGAAAAATGTGACAAGAAAGGCAAACTTTAATTGAATGTATGAGGCTGTGGCTCAAGTGAGAACACAGCTTGCTTCTGCAAAAACCACTGCCAAGAAGAGATGGTCTATGAAAACAAAAATTTGATCTATCGCAGCCTCAAGCATGAGGCATACTCTGGGCTGGAGTTCAAGTCTGGACTCAGCTCATGTTCAGATGCAGAAGAGTACTGCAAACACCTTGCAAATTTCACTGGCCCTGTGCCATTTCTACACCTGCAGGCAGAGCAGTACTCCAACAGCACCTGAGGCACTGTGCAACCTGGCTGGGAGCATGCAGGGGTACCTCTCTGGCCTGGGGCACGGACCCCCACCTTTCCTCTCTGTACAAAGCTGGACTGAGAACTTAACCCTTCTTTTGAGAAAAAGTCCATCGTTGTGGCATATAAGGTTTAGTGACTAAACAGGGGTCCACTATGGTTTTAGCATATGGCTTCATATTTCAGTCCTAGAAAAAGTTGAATTTGAATATTTTCTGCAAAATACCATTTGTTTTTTCTTTTGTAGGTTTCCCCAGAAGTTTCAGGGGATACTGTTTCCTTGAGAGATTATTTTCAAGGATGCACTAACAATTAGTATGTTTGCAAAAGAAGCACCTTCATGTCACAGTTGTGTGTAGGAGTCACTACTGACCCCTGCAAACAGACTACACTGCAATCCTACAATACAAGGAAAAAACATATAAATTAGTCCAAAATATTTATTTCCAGAAGTTGTGTGTTCCTTCACAACTCAGTAGTGAAGATGGGCAATAAAAAGTAGGGCTGAGAAAATGAGGCTGGCAGTGAAGACAGCAGAGCTGTGGATAAAAGGAATGAGCTCTGGGGAAGACAAGCAGAACATCAGTGGTATTAGTGTGAGGCAAACACAGAGGATGAGAGACTAGGGAAACATGAGAAGATTGAAAGAAGACAATTGCTTTTGATACAGAATACAGTCAGAGTACACTGATGAATCTGACCAAAAAAAAAAAAAAAAAGAAAAAGAAAAAAACCCAACCATTATTTAATAATATTATGGCTTAATGCTTGTTTAGTTTTCATTGAAATGTTCTTATCTGACACTAACAAAGCCAGATCCGGGGAGTTTCCTGGCAGAAGCTGGCTGATGACAGGGGTCTGGTTTGGAATTGTGCTGCCAGTGTGCCATAAAGTGCCTCACCTAACCTGACAATTATACCCAACTCAAATGTTAGATGCTGGATGAGCTTGGACTGAAATGAAACCCATAGATAGTAAAAGTGGAAATGCATAATTAGGATGTGTATATATCCTTAATTACAGCATAAAGTGGCACAGTGGAGAGGAGAATTAAATTATCATCCAAGACAGATCTGTTTCTTTTTCTCTCGTGTGCAAACACAAATTCTGAAATGCTTTAATTAGAGCCATATGGCCAGTGCATGGAGTCACTGCAGGGTATTGTTAATGCAGTTTGAATGCCCAAACCATGCTCATTCACATGTTGTTGAATTACTCTGAACAGTTACAGATAATAGTAATCAACCTTGGAAATACTGTTTGCAAAGATCGTTGGTTTTTCAATAATGATAATGCTCCTGGGCTGTGTCTAAACACAAAATTCTAAGTACACCAATTCAGTATCATATAAAGATGCATCCACAGAGTGGCTCTGGTCTGGTTACCTCCCCAAGAATATGCCTGTTTGGAAAGAAGCCCAGAAACGTGCACACAACCCCCCCCCCCCCCCCCCCCCCCCCCCCCCCCCCCCCCCCCCCCCCACCCGCCCAGTTACAGGTTAAATTACTGATCCAGACATATGTCATAGTACCATTTGGAGATACTGCAAAGGGGCACTCATCATCTTATAAAATAAATCCGTTTTATATTTTAGAAGAGTCACAGGTCAAACAACAGTGAAATAAGTAGCACAATATATCCCAAAACAAATTATGAAACTGGTGGAGTGGTTCAGTAGAGAGCCAATGCATGTGAACATTGATTTCAGATGCAAGGACAGATGAAAATAATATAGAGGTAGCAGAGCTTCATTTCTAGATGATATTCTAATGGAAATCTTAAAACATAAAATACTTCAAATGTACTGAATGCTGCTTTGATTGTGTATTACCACATCACTTGATGCTCCAGAAGACAGATGTTTCTTTAACTGGCCTGTAATGAGGAATAAAGGCTAACTTAACAACATGCTCAACTGAAAGAAGGAAAAGGCCTGTGTTATAAGGCAACACATAATAATAAATGGTGGAAAAGTGGCTAGTAGACAAATAAAACTGGTAAATTATTTGTTGGCTATAAACCTATTGGTCATCTTTCCTCTTTCCGCCTTTTCCTGCCTACATATTCATTAGTAGGACCCTGGGGACACCAACACTTCCCACTGAAACCATTTGCAAGTGGATGAGGAGTGGTCACGCCCAGCAGCCCAGGAGCTACCATAGCCATGCCAGTTGGGCTCTGCCTGCAGTCCTCCCAGGTACTAAACAGTAGTTGTTGCTAAGAGATTTGGGGAACAGGAAGGGGGAATAGCACATGTAGGAGCATTTTACTGTCTATAAAATAAAAAATTTAAAAAAAAAAAGGAAGGAAGAAAAAAGAAATAAGGAGAAACACTTTTCACAGGAAAAAAACAAACAAACAAACAAACAAACCAGGGATCAATTTCTTTACAAAATGAAAAGATATGAAAAGATTTATAAAGGCTGAAGTGGTACCACCAGTGAAGAATGATGTAAAGAGGTTCCATATTCCATCATCTAGGATGTAAAAATATGGGGATAACATTTCAGATAGCAGAAACTTTTGGTTTACATTAGCTTTCATTCAGATGTTAAATTAAGAAAGATTAAAAAACCTTCAAGAGCAGTATTTTCTTTCCATTCTTACTGCCAAGACACCACAATAAATCAAACACAAGCTGTACCTTCAGAGCCCCATTATTATCAAGAATTGTCTGTTATTTCTATCATTGTCCTTCTTTTTATTTCCCTTGTGTGTTTCAGATCTGTCTCCCATTAACTACAGGGAGTAAAAAGCTGAGAAGGGAGAATAATGAAAAGTTTTCTGCTCTGTGGCTTCCTATAGACTGTGGTGGATTGGCCCTGACTGAAATACTGAAATCTCACCTAAAGACCCTGCTCAGCAAAATATTCTGGTTTGCACTATTTCTAATCCTTATGAATAAATTTAATAAACCAAACAATCTTTTTAGCACACTTTGATGTACTCTGGAACAGGGCATATAGGGTCACTATAACACTGTTAAAGTGAATAGTGTATGAAGAAACAGTCTTTCTGAAACCTGCCCCAAAACTCAGATACATTTGTAACAAGAATTCCTGATATAATTCTCCAGTAATTCTATATCCATGAAGCAAAAAATGTTTCTCTTCCACAAAATTTCTCCCTATATTTTTTAAAATATTATTTTTTCTATATATGCAAAGTAAATGTCTAGAAACAGCAGTAGTTTAAAAGTTAATTTGAAAGCAATGTAAAAGTTGTTTTACAAGTTTTCAAATATTTTAAGTTTGCATTTCCTGACACCACTTACTACTGTAATTAATACAAAAATTCAGCCTTGCTAGAAAGTTCTTATTTGTACAAGTATTTGAGAACATTTTCTGCTATTACGAGATCTGGAAAACAAAGAGCAGAAGACCTGGCCTGGTCACCCACCCAGTTAGTACATTTTGCAGGCTCTTACCCATTACTTAAAAAGGCCTTCCAAAAATTGTGTCACAGGAAGACCGTGGGAATCATTTGCTGGCAGCAGCAGCTTCTCTTCTCCAAGGTAAAACCCAGCTGAATAAATTTGAGGACAATTAAGTCACACAAAGCTCGACTGGATGCTCAAACAAAACATCCTGTCTGTTTTCTACCAAAGTTGCTCTGCTAAGTTATAAGTAACTTCCAAAGGATGATTTCTTCTAGACATTGAAAATATTTAAAAGAGTCACCTGTAATTTAAAAACCACAATAAACTGTAAAAGTAGTATTTCAGTCCAGATAATTGTAATTCAGTATTCAGGAAAAGGATTTCAGTGGGGGTGTCACTGAGCTATAATCTCCGTTAGAAGACAAAATATCCAATAATAAACATCACCAAGACCCAACTAACAGGCAGAAAGACTGAACCTTAGACTGCTTTCAGTGATGTGTTAGAGGTATTGCTGAGACAACCATCAACAAAACCTTGTTAACATGCAGGTCTAACTAAATTATCTCTCTCAAATGTCATAGCATAGTAAATGCTGTTGAAGAAAATGATGGGAACATGCACTCAATAGAAGTTTGTAATACTTACAAAAGAAATTTATATCAAAATTTCTTCCCAGTGGATCTTCAAATCAATTTAAAAATTAATAGAGACTTTATTTCTTGCTAAAATATAGCTGGCCTCTGAAAAAATATGCTGCCTTCCCTTGAGAATATCTCTGACAGTCTAGCAACTAGCAAGTTATGCAGGGAAAAACCCTCATAAGAACAAAATAGTAAAATTCCCATAGGACTGTGTAAGCACATTAGAAAAATGAAATCAGCTGTGATTATTATCACACACAGAGAATGACAGGGAGGTCTCTATAAAAGTACAGAAATGGATGGGGCTCTGAGCAACCTGGTCTCATGGAAGGTGTTCCTTCTTAGGGCAAGGAGTTGGAATGAGATAAGCTTTAGGGCCCCTTCCAACCCAGTCCCATTCTGGGATTCTGTGATCAGCGTATTTTACCTACAATCTGCTTCTAGATCAAAGAAGCACAAACCCTCCAACCCACCAAACAGGGAACTTGGCATGGAGCACTGTTCCCCCAGCTTAGGGAAGCTGCTTTGGCACGTGCTGGATCCCAAAGAAAGCACAGCTGCTGTTTTGGTGACACTCTGGGATGTAAATGTTCTTTCCCTAAGCCATACAGAGCACTGCTCTAACACGTCTGTGTCTGCCATGTAAGTTGAATGGACATGCCACACCCCCCAGGAAACAGAAGCACTGAAACTGTGGTGTGGAGCAGAAAGAACACGCAGACACAGCCTGGAACCCTGGCATGGCTTGCCTCGGCACAGCCAGCCCAGCTGGAGGCTCATCCATGGATTAAATAACACTAGTGATGGCAGGGTGAAATGGAAAGCTGCATAATTAATCTGGCAGAAAAATAAAATGCCATGCAGTATGTTGGATGTATTTTTGAAAACAAAACTGCTGTCAAACTGAATTGTTGCTCTTGTGCTTCTCCTGAGAATGTGCCCTCTTATTCTGAATTATACAGTTCTCCACATGACAAAACATTATAATTTGGCAAGTTAATATAGAAATATATAAATTACATATTAAAAATGTACAAACCCAGTATCATACTTCAAAGTGTGATGTTCGTCTTCCAATAGAAGTTCTAGACATTGGCCCTCCTCACTATGAGGATTTCTCACTATGAGAAATCTCCTCTTGATCACATAGTGTTGCTACTCAAAGAATATAACTATCAGTAGCACTAGTGTTAAGAATTGCCAAAGTGGGGATAGACCCTGATATTTTAAAACCTTTGATGCCTTTGTTAATTGAACAGGAGCATAACTCTTTTGCCATATCTGTTATGCTCTCCCACCTGCACATGGCTCACAGATTTCACCAAGTTGAGTGATCCCGTCTCACAATAAAATATTATCTCAATAAACTCAATAAAATATGCACATACTCAAAACTGAGAATATCACCCAGAAACTGGCTTTCAAAAATACTCTCTCCCTCTGGCAGCAAGATGTTTTCTGGAAGTTATGAATTTTCACGTGGCTCCATTCAGTGACACTGGTAATGTTAATTTAACCTCTGCTCTCATTAATTTTTTCTCACTTCCTCTTTGCTCTCTTAATTGCAGGTCTTAGGTTACCCATATCTGAAAACAAAAAGAAAAACAATAACAAGTCCAAAAAATGAAAGGAGGCATTGGAAATACTTCTGTGTACTTACCCTTAACTCTTCTTCTTTGTAGGGGTAAAACATCCTTGTTCAGTAGCTGGCATCCATGTTAATTGTATTTTTTAAAACTTAATTTCAAGATACAAAGAAAGCAGTTATTCTCTCTCTGTATTACAGATCGAAAGGATTCAAGCCCTTCCAGAGATTAAAACTGATCTACCACACTCTGGCAGGCAGGCAACATTTAAAGTCAGCAAGTACAAGGCCTGGAAGCAGCAGTCCTTCAGATTGCAAAGTTTTATCACCTTTTGTAATTCTAACTAATTCCATTTAATTCACATTCAGTATCCAACCAAAATATTTTAGAAGATTTATTTATTTATTCAGACTGTCACATTTTTATTTTGGAAATGCAGAACTATCAATATTTGAATGCCTAACTCATGTCTACTTTCACTTGACTTACGGATTTGCTCTAAAGGGACTTTTGACATGAATATTTTAGTTAAGGGTTGTTTAGAGTCTGCAGGAATTTTTACTTCAATTAGTCTGTCTTAGTAACCTTAAGTTCCAATTTCTTGGTAATTTATATTAATTAAGAAAGCCATATTGTTAGAACAATAAATATATAAAAAAACCAAAAAAAATACAATTCAAGCATACAAAAAGAAAACCAATTTTATATACTTTAGGTACTTCAGATAGGATTGTTTTTCACTTCTTCTCTATGAACAAAAGTAAAAAAATAGCAAATATCTCCCCTTTCAGAAAGACATAGATGAGATTTACAAACACATATTGCTTAACTTCATGGTCTCAATGAACAGGCTAAGGGAAGTGAAACTGTACATTTACCATCGGTGTTCTGTGGTACAGAACAATATGCAAATACATTTTGTTACAGGCTGTCTTTCTGAGTGCACACCTTGGGTCTGACACTGGGTAACAAAGGCCACACAGAGCCCCTGGAACAAATGAGAGAACGGAATGTAAACGGCTTTTTCATATATTTTCCCAGTTCTTTATTTTATTCTCTTGGAAGTTTGGCAGCAGAAATTATTAGCTTTGTTCAGAGTTTGAAACTGGGAGTGGACAGGGCAGAGTCACTTTGTGATTCAGCAACTGAATTATTAACAGAATGCCATACCCTTGGGAGATGAGGCAACTGGGCCACAACAGGAGAACGATGTCCCAATCAGACTCAGCCTGGACAACATTTCTCTAGTCTGGGACAAAGAGTGATAGTGATCATACTGATTGTTATGTTTACTCCTGCTCAAAACCGAGTTTGAATAGCACCTGTTTCTACAGCCAAGCACAAAGATTTGTTTGGCTCACTCATGGAGGCACTGTGAGGAACTTTCCACTCCTCTCTCCTTAGCAAACAAGTCTCTGTGTGAAAAAAATTTACTAAGCAACATCTACAGCCCTGAGAACAGCATAGAACAAAGACTGATTCAGATGCTTTACAAAACTTTCAAGAGCTGGCTTTTCTCTTTCACTTGTAATAAGACAAGAACATCTTTATGAACCCTGGAATGAGGGAATAAACACAGATGCCACATTCCTCTCTTTGGGTTCTCAGCTGCTTTCTGTTAAGATATGAGCATTTTTTGTGAACTGGTGAAATTAAGACCTGCTCTAAACAACATAGGTGGCATTAGGGTGTGGGTCTTATATTTCTGAGTTTGTAAGGTTTTCAGCCTCTCAGTAGCTGATTCTTTTCTCATGAGAAGATTTCTTGAAAGAATTCTCATTCAAGAACAATTCATGTAAATAACAATTTTCCTCTCTCAGCTGTTGTTTTTGTTATTTAACTAATGGAGAGAGGTGTCTATTTTACAGACCAATCATATGCTTTCTTAGCACAGCACGTTATTAAAAGGCTGGATGAATTGTAAATAAAAGTTTTCTGGTTTTTTTTTGGTTTTTTTTTTTTTTTTTTACTTTAGAGTCAAGCTCTTTATTTTGTGTCCAACAACATCTGAGAGAGGGATTGTTATGAGAAACTTAAAAATGTTTGTGAGAGGAAAAATGCTATTTACATGAATTGTCCTTGGATGAGAATTCTTTCAAGAAATCTTCTCATGAGAAGAAAATCAGCTACTGAGAGGCTGAAAACCTTACAAACTCAGAAATATAAGATCCCCATTAGGGTACTTCATAATCTCAAGTAGATGGATACACTTCTTATAGTTCAGAAGTGAACTCAGTCCCATCCTATGTACCCACCAAATTCCTAAACAAAACTTTGGCTGCTTCAAAGACTGAGCATTGTGCTGTAACACCAATACTTGGATTAGAACAAAGGCAGGAGGAAGGAAACTGTTTTCAGCAGCTACTACTAGCCTGTTCATGTGACTAGTGCTTAATTAGGTTGTGTCATGGTTCCAGTCTGACACTTAATAAACTGAGAATGTTTCCTGGTTTTCTGTTAGAAAGCTCAAAAAGCCTTCATGTCAGAAAAAAGAACTTCATTCTGCCTGGTTCATTTGTGCTCTCTCTCAGCTGTGCTCTTTGGTAGATCAGTGCAGCAACCCCATGGGTAGCTGTGTGTACTCCTTCTTTACAATTTTTGTATGCCTGCTAATTCTGCAATTCACATACTCTTTTTGCAATAGAAATACCACTTCCAGACAAGCTACAAATCTCTTGCCCTGCATTTGTACCTCCATGCACTGACAGATAAGAGCTGGCCCCTGCTGAGTGGCCAGTTCAGCAATCCATATACAGTGACTGCGGTCCTCACTCTGAGAGTCATTAATATTTTAGCAGGGTTTCACATTAACATAGAGTTCAGACTGCAAGAGCTGGCCAAGGGAAACAAACACCCACAATTTATGTCAGGGCACTTTAAATCCTTCCAGTAACTTTGAAAACCTTGGCCTTTGTAGTTACTCTTTCTCTGTACTTAGGAAAACTGAGAGAAGCAATCTTGTTCTGAGTAAAAGCACAAGTTTTTCTGTTTATTTCAATGACACCAAGAATTCACTCAAACCCTGGTTGACTTGGGCCACAGGTTTGTAGCCATGGAGCAGCATTTTCTACAGACACAGCAACCACTCAAGATAGTAATAGTCTTCCAGGGGGCTGTTCTTGAAGTGTTGCTCATTGAGAGAGCTGCCCTTGTTGTGTGATTGTTTATGCCATGCTCAAGTCCATTTTTATCTGCTTTCCAGACAGGGTCTGAATTGCACATCCCACCTGGATAGACACTATTACTTAACCCCAAATTACTCTGTTCTCTGTGTTGCTGTTCTGGAACTCCTTTGCAGGTTACTTCCCCCATGAAGTCTATGGCACTCATACATGATGTTCTAGATCCCACTCCAAATTTTGATGCCTTCTTCCATGAATATGAAAAATGCACCCAAATTTGCATACCTTTGCATATGTATCTTCATGCATATACTTTTAAGAGAAAAACAATACCGAAAACACTGCAAATCTTGATTTTCCTGCTTCTTAAAAACACCATCAATTGAAAATGCTCTTACTGTACATTAGAACTGGTCAATTTACTTAGTATTTGTTAATAAAAAATAATAACAAGAGACAGGCATGTGTTGAACTCTACATTTGAAAAGGTAACAAGCCAAGAGCTTCTAAAATGATGAGAAATTACTGAAGCAGTTTAAAAAAAATAAGCACTCCCTTGAGACAGTCTAGCCGAGACTTTCCTTTAAAACGTCTGGGAGTGCTCAGTACCTGGCAATTTCCAGCCAATTTGCCAGAAGGAGTTAGCAGCTGTGCTTTCACTGTGCATTGCAAGTGCATAAAATCCATCCATAAATGGGCATTAAGACAAGTGAAAACATTAAAAATTGCAGGAGGCAAAAAATCCCTTTAGAGGAAAGAAGTTCTGTTATTTTGAGTAGTACTGAGAAAATCATAGGTTTTAACTAACTAAATATGATGCACTAGAAAAATAATCAAGAAAAGCAATATAGAGAAAATGTTTAGTATAGCTATCTTTCACTTTCTGCCTTTCTGTACTAAGAAGACCATGAGGAAAAAGGACTGTGGGACATGAGACATCAACCACCAGCAGATAAGGACCCACAGCAGCAGACCTTCGGTCTGTTTATCAGGAGCATCTTGAACCACCTATAAACCACAAACATTTCTTGTGGCAAAAGCAACAAAGCCAAAGAAGTAACAACAGAAAGCTCACAGGGTCTAAGATAAATGCAGCTTTAGGCTTAATACCGAGTGAATCACTGTCAGAAATATCCCATCCCGAACAAAATGCCTAGTTAAAGAGTTCAAACAGGTAAGACAGCTGTCCATACTGTACTTCTGTTGTGGTGGATGATGGTCAGAGTGCCGCGGCCTTCCTGGAGGAGGGTCCTTAGAAGGACATCCCAGAGGCACAGGTGCTTCTGCTGTCTGCTGAGTGATTTCAAGCTCTTCAGGGAAATCAGCTCTTTGACGCACTACTGTCACAAGAGAGACACAGACACCACAGCTGATTTGAAGCGGGAAAAGAGGAAGTTTAATTTTCACTTTCAGTTTATATAGATTTCTAGAAATGAGACTACATTGGAAGACTGAGATTCAACCTCTTCAATTCCACTGGTCTGAGAAAGTGTCCATCAATTTTCCCTCCTGAAGAAAAGAATATAAAAAATATAGACAGTTACAGAAACATTGCTTTGTTTACATGAAAATCCATGAGAAACTGACTCCAAAATATGTGAACTATAGAAGGCTTAGAAAGAATACCAAGAGGACAGGGCGACAGCTCTTGGGGTGACACTGAGCGATTTCAAGCTCTTCAGTGAAATCAGCTCTTCAGGGCAACACTGAAGGAAGAGATGGAGCCTTCGTATGGAGTTCCGCAGGAGGTTTTATTCAGCTGCTTCTTCAGAGGAGTTCAGTGACAAAGAGCCAAAGGGCTAGGGAAAACAGGGAGGTATATAGGGAAGGCAGGACTGAGGTAAAACACTTGAGCCAATTGGGTGGAGGATTGAGAAATGAACCAATCGGGAAGGATCAAAAACGAACCAATCGGCTGGGGAAAAAAGGAGGAAGTAGGGAAAGAACCAATGGAGTATAAGTGATTAACATATCAACCACAAAGCCTCATGGGGGAAACACATTTCCTCACCATAACATCGAGAGTTATCTGTCAGGATTTCTCCCTTAGGGAGTGGTGCTCATATACTGTCTGGATTAACTGCTCCCTCTCCAGGGAAGCATGTTTATATACTGTCTGGCTTGACTGCTTTCTCTGCAGGAGAACGTGTTTATGTTATTGTCTGTCTTCTTTCCAGGGGAGTGCATTTATATTAACACTGTCTCGCTTAACAGTCTCCACATACTTCTGCCATTAGATGAGATAATTTTATCCTGTTTCCTGTTTTGAAAAGTGCCCATCCTCCACCCTCCTCTTGGCATTAATGAAAAAGTTCTGATCTGCCACATAAAGCCTATTCCCACTGCTGCTTTCTTTAATCCTGTGTGTGCAGCTGAGCACACATACCTGCCCATGCTATTTTACTACTTTCCCGTTGTTTTATAGGGTCTCTCTGACAGTTTAGAAAGTCAGCTGCAATTGAAAATGCATGAAGATGTCATTCTTCATCAGAAACCTGTTTAGCCTTTACAACAAAGAAGAGGCTAAGTAAATGAAAAATATGTTTTCCATCCAGTACCTTGGGACGATTCCACTTCACTGCTTTAACCTTTCTGAACTGCCTAGTGTATTCTTAAATGCATTTTATAACAAAAGGAAAATTTCACAGACTCTAGTACACAAATATTTATTCAAGTCACACATCATTCTGCCATTCATTGAACAGTAAGTAGCAATGAAAAACACTGTTTATGTTTTTCATTAGATGCAGGAAAGGGAGTGGAACTCAGGAAATATCACCCAGTGCTATCTCTGATTCAGGGAGTTATCAAGCTACTCACAGTTAAGCAGGTTTTTCTGCTAACAGATGGTTGTATATCAGAACTTCAAGTACCAAATGTCAGTCCTGAGTGCACACCAACATTCCAAATGAGGCACCTAGTTTCCATAAACAGTATTTCAAGCTTCCTCAAATTCATAACTTAAATGGTTTATGCTGCTTCTTAATCTTGGGGCTACATGGAAATATTACTCACAACTTTGTTATGCAGATGTTAGTCAAAAGCACCGCTTTTGGCCTGTGTCCTCTGGGTCCACACAACATGTATAGACCTTATTCTTAACCTTCAGTAATGGAAATCAGGGGGGAGATACCTCTCTCAGAAGAATTACTAGAAATAATGTATAGGAAACAGAAAATATCTCTAAGAAAGCAATCAACCTGCAGTTTAATTAAGAGGGTCCCTTGAAAGTTCAATGCACCTCAAACCCCTAAGGAAGTTTTCTATTACAGCAGTGAGATTAACCACCTTTCCTCTTATCACCTTTAGCATTATAATACAGTGTTTACAGAGCAACTGAGAGAAAGAGCAGGAGGTGGTGTGAACACAGATGTGAGGTAAATGTGCTACAACAGTCATCTCCAGACAAGTCTGGTTCATGCTTTAATACCACCACTTTTAAGAAAGAAACCTAGGATTATAGAAAATAACCCATTTCTTAAACAGTTACAAAAGACACATCCAGTTGCTCAGAAAGACATTTGATTAATAGAACATTCCTCAGCATTCCAAAGGTTAAAATAACAAATTGAAGAGGCACAAGGTAATTGCTCTGGTGGAACAAGGGCTAGGGTTTTTTTTTTAATCTTTAAAGAGAAAAAGGAATTTCAAAGCTCCATCATGTTTTTCTGCATTAGACTCCAGCTTCTCCCTTGCAATGCTGATAGATAATAAATTACAGTACTTAATGCTTCCAGAAGGATGAGAGGGAAAGTAAATTGTAATGGATCATTTGCCTTTTTGAAGCATCATCTTACAGAGACACAGCGATGCATCTGCAGGATCAGGTTGACTTTTACCGAAGTCCCACCATGTGGAAGTGTCTGTTGCTCTGAGCCAGCATGGTGCTTATCACTGTCAGAGAACAAGTTCACCTCCTTGCATTTGTTTTTAAAAATGTTTCCAGTCAAAGGCTCTCACACTGCGAACTGCTGAGCTCGCCACTAGCAAGGCAGAAGGAATTAGATTCCTGTTATTATATTGCCATCCAAACAAACAAAAAAACCTAAAGCCACTGCTGGCCAATGCCAGTGTTCCACCTGTGACTACATTTTCACTTTTACTCTTCCTGCACTTTGGAATGTTGTAAAGTAGGTATGTTTATTCAGCACTGGGGCATAGGGGAATCCCTCCTCTTAAGGCATGCACACATTTCACAATTCACATCTCTCTATTTATATTCTGAAGTATTACATATGCATTATGTTTCACAACAAGCCTATACATATTCATTACCTAGCTCCACCTAGCCTCGCTTTGTATTAAAATGAGCTAAAACATCCTTCTGTGGTTGTTCAGCCCTCTCTGGTTGTCATGGGCAGGAGTCTTCTGATGACATAAGAAGTATTCCTCCAGGTGTGTGCTGTTTGACCCCTGCTTCTGGGCAGGCGCAGTAGGGATTTGGCTAATTCCCAGGTCAGTTGGTCCTAGCCAAAACCAGGAGCCCGGTTCTTGCTGGCTTCTCAAAGCACAGGTTCTGCTTTATTGGTTTTTCACAATGCCTAAATCCTGCTTGTCTGGGTTTCACTAACATACATCTTATCTTTATGACTTTTGCTTAGCAGCCAAACTTAGCAAATAAATTCCTATGTGTTCTGGTACAAGTTGTTTCTCTGCTTCTACTTTTTTATTGTTAAATAATCTGCTTTAAAACTCTGAATTTTCATATATATAAATGTCCCCCATATCAGCCCCTGGTCCCACCTTGGGTCAGATATCGGGCTGACCAGGTTATTCAGGTCACACTGAGCTCTTAGTGCTTTCCACAGTAAAATCAGTACTTGCAAACACACCAGTAACCAGCTAGTTGGCACTTGTAACCTTTTGAATCCTTATTTTATTATGAACAATGAGAAACCAGGCAATCCTAAATAAACAGGAGGATGAGAGGATTTAAATTTCACAGCATACCAGAGAGTGAATGGTTTGGGTAACATTACTGAACACTACATTGTTCCTGCCATGTCTCAAACTGTAACCAGCAGAACTATTGCTCAGTTTTCATTGTTGCCCTCAATCACTTTCAAGTGTGCACAACATGGAGACTTAATAAAAATGGACATCTAGGACTTCACTTTCCCCTGCCAGTGGTTTTATTAAGCTAGCTGTAGATCTTATATGATACCTAGCACTGTGTGCTAATAGATTTTCCCCTAAAAATGTATCTCCCATTCCTTTCAGGATTCTTTTTAATTTTTTTCAAACTGGCATTAATATTCCTTCCTGCTGCACAATTCTGCTACTTCAAGTGAGATTTTAATTTTATTCCTGTGTAGCACTTTCACGTTCACCTGTTTCTGTTTGACAAATTTAGTGTAGTGGTTTGAGTGCTTACTCTCTTTTTTCGCTCTGTGAGGATCAGGAGAAGCAAAGCAGGCCTAAACTTAGAGATAAACAAAGAAATTTACACACAAAAAAAAGAAGAAAATGAAAATAGGAAACCTTTAAAACATTTTTTCTCCCCCCACAGGTGTTCACTTTCCCACAAACAACATAAGGAGACAAAACTTGTGATTTTCAGTCAGTTCACTATCTAAAAATAATCTTTCATTGGTTCTTTAGGAGAGGTGTGTCTCTTAGTTTACCATGGAATTTTCCCCTACTGAGAACTTAGAACAGTTCTCTTGTGGGTCTCAACTCTCACAAAAGCAGCCACTTTTGTGAAGTCCATCCCATTAGCAGTTTCCCAAGCTGCTTATGGATCATGTCTGCTTATTTAGGGTACCATTTAAGGATGCCTTGTCTAGTATAAAGCAAAGATTCTCTTCTTCCATCTCCAAAATCATCTTCATCTATAAAACTAGAGGTCTCTTTTTTCCCTAGGAGGAAAGGGCTTCATATTCATCTCTATAACTAGAGATCTCTTTTTCCCCTGGGAGTGAAGGGTTTCATATCACTTTCTTTCCTCTATTCAAAATTCTCCATTAAATCTCAATTATATCAGTCCACAAGCTAGAACCAATGCATCCCCCCAAATAGCATTCATATGTTACAGGAAATAGTCTATTCTCCATGGTTTCACCAGAAAAGTCCAGCCAGCAGGCACCTCCTCCATCCTTCCTCCAGTTAGTCTTTTCACTCTCTGTTCAATGACTTCATTCTGTGTCTTCTCTATGTTCAATCTGCTTTTTACTCAAAAGGAGGATAAGAGTTTTAAAAAGTCACAATCTGTGTCAGGAAAGAGTTGTCCTTCTTGCCCAGGCCTGCAGATGGTCACATGATCTCTACCGGGCGGCAGCCTCTAGGATTTTCAAAAACCACGGGAATGGGGGGAAGAATATCAGGCTGAGAGATCTCGGAGCAGCCTGGCTGGTGGATCTGGAGTGGCCCAGATCAGAGCTGCTCCCTGGGGCCCCTTGGTGGGAGGAACATCTCCCCCAGCCCAGCCAGCTCAGGGGTAGACTTTAAAAGTTCGCTAATTGTTAAGCTGCCGCCTCTGTTCCACAGAGGCTTGGCCATTCCGGAAACAAGTGAGGTTTGGTTACAATATAAGACACTTCAACTATGTTCACTATGTTCAACTCTGTTCACTGTAGATAAAGCAAAAGAGGATGGCAAAACAAAGGCCCAACACTCGGAGGAAACTGTCTTGAGTTGGCTGAAAGATCATTTCAAGTTATTTCTAATTTTACCTTCCCTTGCCTTCAACCAATGTAGCATTAGCTTGTCTAATGATGTGGGACTAGTTGACAGGAATGGACCAGGTGACAGCCTGCTTTCAACACCTGCTCTTCGGCAAGTCTCAGAGATGCACTGAAGTCAGTGACTTCAGTTTTGCAGTTTTCAAAACCTTGTGTGACAGCACACCCATTGTTTCAGGAGCCACATTCTGGCTCTGCATGGAGGAATGGTATCACCTCTTAATTACTGATCCAAAACTGAATCCCCATATTGTAAATAAGTACAATCACCCAAAGATCTTTTTGCCAGCTTGTGAGCTATATGAAACCACTGAATCTATCTGTAATTCCCGGACAGGTCGTTACATCCCTATGGGTTATTTCCTAGTTTATGCCTACACAGGAAAACAACCAAAACCTACTCTTAAACACCACCAAAATTCAGTCTGAAGTTGTTTCTTCTCTGTTTCAGAAAATTCTGTATTTTAAAATTTGTCAAACTTGCACATCAGAAAGGATAGTACATCTGCAGGGGAGGATGGGTCACGTAATTCAGTCTAATTTGAAACAAGTGATGCCAACTTGCATCATTTACAAATAAACGTAGAAAGATGAAGAGCTTAATCTGAAATTTCAAGTAAGAATTCTGCAAATAATGAAGCTCTTGATATCATAAAGAATTTTCTTTTTCATCTGTATAGATTACCATTTTTCAAAGTTTATCACTTAAAAAAAAAGTGAATTAGACAGTCCTTTTTCAACAATATAATTACATATTCTTAGCTAGTAAGATGAATAGGACTGTAGTGATACCCAGGTAGCAGTATAGTCTCCCATGACCTTCAGGTGCTTCCCTGGCCCCACAAGGCACAGCACCTGCATTTTTCCATGAAGGGATGGGGCTCCCAAGTGTTCTTCCCTTGGGTGAGTGCAGCAAGGTGTCTATTTAAACTTCTCTCATGCAAGCTCTCAACAAGACACAAACATACCAGCACATGTACCATCCTCCCCTCCCTGGTTTTTCTGTGACAAACATTCAACTGTAACTAATCCTCAGATAAGGCAGAGTTTAACAGGTTGCAATTTTTTAAGTTGCCTCTAACAGTGTCCATATCATCTGTCTCAATATCTAATTATGTCCCTTGACACACACTTTGGTTGGTGTTTAGAGCAGGATTACAGACCACTCAAAAACAAACAAAACACCAAAACAAATAGTTTTAAAATATTAATAAATAAAACTATTTTAGTTTAAAGGTAACTTGCTAAGATGAAGAATATGCTTGTGGGCTTTCGTGTCCTCCTTCCTGTAAAACAAAAATTTAAATATCTTTCCTTTTTACCCACCTTCATTCACTTTTAGACAAATTGGTTTTGCTGATAGCATGGGGAGGGACAGTGATTCTGGCACTGCCAGTGAAATAAGCTGAATTTTGAACAATTGAGCAGTGAAGACATTGGAGGCAGTCTGCCTGGAATTCTTCAGTTTTAGTAAACCTCTATCACAGTCTGCCTTAGGAGAGAGGGGAAATCACGGTTTTTCACTCAGTTCTGCAATTCCTCCCATAAGGGTGGATGCTGCAGAACAGACTACAGACAGAACAAAGCCAGGAGCTGCTGGGCTGAAATGGCCACAAAACTTCCTGTGCCATCCCCAACAGCAGAGTCCAAGGTACCATGAGTACTGCCAGATGACAACTGTACTGATCCTTCCCCCTGCCAGGCTGCTGTGACACCAACCACTGCAGAGCAGCATTTGGAAAATACAATGTAGAGTATGCTTGAGGAGAGACTGGGGGGGATGTCATCTTCCACCACAATGGTTCCCCTGTGTGGGCACAAAAAACCTTGCTTGTCTAAGACAAACAGAGGGAAACAAGAACCATGTTTGTAAAAAGCACAAGGAGATAAAGGCTTAAGCCTCATTTTCCCTGGCAAAATGGGAGAAAAATGGCTTTCTTCCATAGCACCCTCAAGAGAGACATTTATCCCCTCAGTAGTTCGTCAACTAGATTCAATGAGACCTGCAGAACTGCACTGCCCCAGGCACAAAAACACTGTTCTGCAATATGCCACATCATGCTGTAATGTACATATATAGATCCTACCTCCTGTTTCTATAGGAGAAAAAATTCATGTCAGTTGATTTTTTTCTGGTTTACCTACAGGAAAGATGAAATGAAACTGGTCTTCCTCCTTGCTTCTCCTCTAGGGAGAAGGTCACTGCCTTGGAGCATGACATTATCTCACTGGAATATCTGGTAGCTGATGCTATGAGTCTTTATAAAGTAACAAAATTGATTTTTCTATGATCTAGAGGATGGGGATGCCTGCATTTCTCTGAAATTCACCTGGCACTCCTTTGTGGTAGTCCATTTCTGTTGGGTTTAGCAACAGTGTAGGGTTTCTTCCCTTGAAGGAAATACAGGTTAATAAAATTATGTAAGAGAGGCAAATTAATAAAATAAAAAGGCTGAATCACTAAGATGAGACATGTACTAACAGTCCTCAAGGTCTTGGGCCATGGTTGTCACATGTAAAGGGGAACACTGAAGCTAAAGTGCAATGACAGAAAATAAAGACATAACTTTTAGCTTCAATTTTTGCTTTGAAAATTAAAACCACAGAAATGCTGCACTTTAGAGAGCAAACATGCTATAGCTCTCCTACTGACCTCTGCATGGAGGTGCTGAGAAATTTCATGCCCGAAAAGGATGTAATTACCAATAGAGATTAAGAATCATACAATAATTAATACTTAAGAAAAATACTTGTTCTTGAGAGCTTTCAGTTAACAACGGAAAAAAAGATTAGAGCAAAAATTATTAAAATCAGTAATTTGATACTTTGGAATAGAAATGGGATCTGCTTTTACCTATGGAAAGTCAGGCATGTCCTAGGTTCTAACTGTAATTCCAGGATTGGAAAAGAAAAGAGCGAAAGATAGAGGGCACAACTCAAGAATATTCCAGACCAAGAAATAAATAAGCAGGTATTGACTGATACACAAATTTCTGGGGAGAAAATATCTGTATAGCATTTAGAAACATAATATAATGAGCTGTGAATTCTAAAAAAACTTCTTTGCCCCTGCAAGATTTCCCCAGAGAGACCATATCACATTCCTAAGATACTGTGTCCAGGTGATCTCAGCTTCCTACCTCTGAATCCTCATACCGAAATCCTCATTCACTGACTCGGCTCTTGTGCTAGCAGGCACTGCTACAACTCTGGCTCACTAAAAGTAATACTCACCAATATCAGTCTCAAACAGAGATCTCCATCTCTTTTTTTTCATAAATCTACTCTCTCTCCCCTGGTCTTTATACTGACTTCTAATAGTTTTTCACTGACTTCTATCTGCAATGTGTCTCTACCCTGTGCGCTTTACTGTACTGACTCCCAAGCTTTTCTGAAACTCTTCTTTTATTGCTTTATACCATATGCTATTGCTTCTTGGAACACTGAGAAGATCTTCTGAACAACTAATAAAGGCACAAGGCCGTTCATCTTCACACAGCCACTCTCTCAAGATATCTTTTCTGTAAGGCAAAAATCAGAGCAGTGCAGGAAGGGAATCCATCATTAGCACTGCTAGGGGTGGGAATCCACCCTATCTCATTTTACAAGCTATTGTGAAAATACCAGAGTATCAAGACCACTGGGTTTTGGTGCTTTTCACCACAGATTTTTTTATTACTCCTCTCTTCAGTTAATGCATTCTGCAGGCCAAGACCCATGTGCTTGTCCAAGCGCCAGGCTCAGCATTGCCTGGCACTTTCAAAATTCACAGACCAAGGAGAGTTTGGAGCACTTCATTATTAAAGTGATTTCTGGAGTGAGTGTTTCAAAAACTGTGCTGAAAATTTTAATAAAACAGCCAGAGCATTCACATAATTAAGCCTAATGTCACTTCCAGGAGGTTTCCAAGTCAGAGAGACTGGTTTTATAGCAGGCACTCAAGCAGTGTTCCCAACCGCATTCTCCCTTATTCAGATGTATGTTTCATACCTGTTCAGAAACTCATTGCTTGCTTTTAACCTAAATGCATTTTTCTTCTTCACCATTTTCCAAGTCTGTAAATCTGTTCATTACCTTATACAACTTATTGTCTTCCTTGAATACTGCATTGTTTAGCAGCTTTTTGGTACTATTTCTGATTTCAGACCTCTTTTTAACACTTCACCTCCTTCTCAGAGCTTCAGAGTCACTGCAGCCAAAACACAGAATCTTCCTCTTCATCCATGATGCATTGCCCCACACTTCAGTCACCTTCACTGTTTCAGAGATGACACTCCCTCCTAAGCAAACCATCTACTTTCGTGGCTGAAAACAGGTCCCCAGTGCTGAGCACCATGGTTCCCATCCCAAGGGATTCACACTTTCTCTCTAGCTTTTAATTCTGTCTTCAAAGAAAAAGAAGACAATCCCTTCCCCTTTGCGGTAGTTTACCCAGCAGGCAGCTAAATATCACATGGCTGCTTGCTCACTCCCCACCACAACAGAATGGGAGAGAACTGGGGAAAAAGCAATCACTCATCACCAGCCCCTGAGCAGCATCCCCTGGCCAGCTTTCCCGAGGTGGCTGGCAATACCATCCACCTTCAGCTGTAAAGATAAAGTACCTTAGAAAACAGAGAGTTTGTTTGGCTGGCTCTGTGGATAGCTCGGCATGTTCCAGAAGATGAACTGTACTTGGCTTCAAAGGCCATGTGACTCTCCTCTTCTTTGACAGCACAGGCTGTTCCACACATTACAGTGATCATCAGTGCCAGTCGGGAATCATTTTCCTTGTATTTAGTTTTACACTGATCCGAGTAACAGAATCAGACACATTGGCAAGATTTTTGCATATATGGCTGAAGAAAACCCACATACCCAATTTTCTATTCAGTTTGTTGCTTATATAATACTACTCAATTTTTTGAAGGTGTGGGAACAAAGACACACAAAAGAGTAGACAAAAGAACCTTCTGACCAGATTCACATAATTTCTTATGCATAATGTAATAAAAAAAAGTTACATGGGTAACCAAAGGGCAAAACTTGTTACCTGTATGACATAAGTAGTTTCGTCCTTTCTCCTGCCTTTATTTCCTAAGTTGCTTCCAGCACAGCCATTGCCTGCCAGCAGTACCAGGGTAGTGCCTGCTCTTCCTCAGCCAGGCCAGATGCCACCCTGATGTGGGGCGCACACAGAGACCAGGCTCAGCACAAGAGGGTTGGCTGGCATACACACAGTGCAGGAGCTCACAGTTCCCCAGTAATCCTGCAGAGACATGTGGGATTGTTTGCATGCCAAAGGAGTGTCCCACAGTCCCTTACAATGGTGCCCTGGGCAGCACGTGGGTAAGAGGGAAGCTGTGGAAACACCTGCTCATGTGTATGTTCACTTGATTAATTCAAGGCTTCATTCACCACTGAAAGTGTGAAATCAATTTCATATATATTGGAACATACATACAAAAATTTACCACTGCCTAATGATATATTTACATTACTTTGTTTTCTGTTTCTTTCAATCAGCTTAGTATTTGTGGGGTGGCTAGAAAAGAATCCTATAAATTATTTATAAACATTGATATTAAGCAAGTCATTCAATTCATAACCATGAATTACTAAGAAAATAGAGTGTTTATCTTATTTTTTCTCTCCAAAGAAAATTAAGTGTTAAATTATTGATGGGATTTTACTGTCAAATTCAGCAAACATGTCCTTAAAAGTAAGAAAGGGGGACAGAGATAACTAGCCATTGTACAGTTAAACAATGTCAATAAAAATTCCAGTGTTTACTGCATTTCTTAATGTACAGAAGTATTGGTGCTGATTTAGAAGGAAAGCCACATCTAATAAAAGCCAAATAGTCCCTCATTCCAGTATTTTCTGTATTTATATCTGAAAAAGGCTCATTTTCACCAGAGGCCTTTATCTTCTGTTTAGAACAGTTCTGCTATGCAGACCAGTCATTATGGCAACAGGCTGCACTGAAAAATGCAGATCAATTACTAAGTGGCATTCACTTACCGATATTGGTTAGGCATTGTTTGACTTCCCCTGTGATACCTTCTGTCATGAGGAAATGGTTACCTCCCCACTCCTGAAGGGCAGAAGGAAATGGGATTCATGAAAATGAAATTACTTTGAGGTTTATAAAATCCCAATTTAACTTGAATGGAAAGTGACCAATGAAATACTTAGAGAGCAAAACCCAATAAAACAGCACAGGCCCAGATCTTTACTCTGACCATGCAATCCTGTGGTGAGATGACTTTGCACAGTATCTACCATATAAGCTAATGACCAGATCAAGAGTATTCAGGCATGCAATTCTGCCAAAGTACTGGCTTTCAAACACTCTTTTAGATTTTTTTTTCCCCTCAATTTTGATCTCCTACAAATTCATACAGCCCCAGTTTCAATTTCTTGGGTTTTTGGTTACCTCCAATTTTTGGTTATCCTTAACCTATAAACACTGTCATCTTTTGTCATTTACAGCCAGGAGTATACACAGCTGTTCTGCTAACACATTCTTCTGATATATCTGTAGCTTTAGCGGTCCTTAAAATGTCAGCTTTTTCATTACTGCAATATTTTTTACTCCATTAAAAAAACTTACAACTAACTACTAATTTTTTATGGGTTATCACTTAGAATCCATTTATATCCAGGAAAAGTGCAACAGTTTATAAAATCGTGTGTTGCATGGTATGTGACTGATGAGATGCTGTAACCTATTAGGCAAAAAATATTTCCCTTAGTCTGCTCTTCTGAAATTATTCCTACAGCTGAGGAAGTGTCATGATCAGGCCAAAGCCCGACTGCATACAACTGCATTCCTGCTTGTGTTTATTGCTCTTGCTAAGGAAGCCATCAGCAAGGAGCTGTAGCTTGCCAGAAACAGGATAGCTTGTAGTCTTAGCACTCCTGCTGACTTCTAAGCCAAGGCAGCCAGGAAAACACACAGTGATCAGAAGCTCTTGCAAGCCCCCAGGGTGACCCCTGTGCAGTGTCTCTCATCCTGTACCTCACAGCATTGTACGTCACTTGTTCACTTACACTACTGGAGCCAAAAGGAGTTCTCAGCTGTAGCTTTATTCTGCTGTGTTTTTCAGACTAACCCTCTCTCATGCGCCTGGAAATCTGCTTTTCAAGAGCCAAATTCTGCAGCCCAACTTACACACATAGTGTCGCAAATATCATCACTGTAGCTCTCTCCTCAGGTCTACTTGTGTCAGCTGTGTTCCCCTGCACAGCTCTTTTCCATGCCACGTCTGCCAGGAAGCTCCAAGCCTCCTTAACACAGAGCACCTTCTCCACCAGCACCCACCTCTGACAAACACCTTTAATATAAGCCTGCTTCCCCCCACAACCCCGCTGTGACCCTCTGCCTGCCCTTCAGGCTCTGTGCCTTCCCAGCGATGCTTCTCGTTCCCATTTCACCCCCAGGAGAAGGGCACCCTGCCAGGTGCCAGCACTGCACCCTTGCTGTCACTGAGACAGCAGAAGGCAAAGCCAGTGCCTGCTTTTTGAGCAGTTCACTTCCCATCTCCTGCCCATATCTCCTCCCTCCTCTCTCATCTTCTGCCGTATCAAGGAAGCCAAAGCTTTAATGCCTGCAAAAAAAAAGCACATCTATATAAACTAAATGCTTTAAGAGTCAGTGTATTTAATTCTTTACAGGTGTTCCACTAGAATAAATACAGACACCAGAGGGACTGAAGTGCACCACTGGGAAAGGTGTGTGTGTCACCTACCCACAGAGCTACTCAAAGCTGGCAGGATCACTTTCCCACAGGTAATTCTTCTGGAAAGAAGGGTTACATGCTGGTTTTGGAATGGCAGGTATGCAAGGGGAAATGACAGTTAAATCCCAAAGGCAGAATGCAATGCAGAAAAAAACCATGGGAATTACTTTGAAGTTTCTAATCCAGTCCTCAGGCGTTTTTAATTTGAATTAAAGGTGCTTTTAGAAGGACATAGTGTAGATCTGATTCCTTAGCTCAGGGAACACCAAGAATAAAAGATGTTCATGTATCTTAGGGATTCATGGGTGCTCCAGGTTTTAATCCAAAGAGGAAAATAACAAGAAATTTACCTAACTATTCAAGGTGGTAAAAAACCTCTTCATGTTGGCTGGAGGCTGCTCTGACTTCTTCTCTGGTCTGTTTCATGTTTTGGCTCATCTGTGTCTTTGCAGTTCTGTAATTTGAAAGTAATTTTCGATTGGCAAAACATTCACATAGAAACATTTCTTCTTGCTTCAAATTTCTTTTGAAGCAAGCCCAAGACAATCCTAGGGCCTTTGGGTAAAGAAGCCTGTCCTTGCTGTCTCTGTCAATGACATACAAAATCCAAAGAACAGGTGCCTCCATACATTTGCATCAATAACATTTCAAAATAATTTTTCTTTCTATTAATATCTTTTTACCTGCCACTCTTTGGCATAGCTTCTGAAATCTACTGCATTGCAAATAACCCAATGCATTCTTAACTAAATGAGAACAAAGATAGCAAAGTCATTTTGTTTGCTTTGTTTCCCACCCAGTTTCATCAATCATTACTACATATCACCTGTAACTCTGTTGCTTTCATAAAAGCCTTTTATTCATTACTTTGGGGATATATTTTGAGGAGTTACTAAATTCAGAAACTGACTGTTTGCCCATGTAAGTTTTTAACTTACCGAAAATTCTCTTTCGTTCACACAGAGGGGAAAAAATGGGAAAAAAACCCCAGTAGGTGCAGTGTAACTGAACTCAAGATACAATAACCTGCAGATTTCAATGTACTACTCAGTCTTCTTTTTTTTATTCTTTTATTTTCTTTTCCCTTTCAGTCTCTAGCAGGGGCAAGCTAGCAGCCCCTTCACCATCTCATAGTGACTGCATGCCTCATACAGCAACTGGGGAAGGATGTTGATTTAAAAAGCACAGGATAACCCCATGAAGAGGTAATGTGCTCTTTACAATCCCTGCTCTCTTCTGCATTTAGGTACAACCACCTTGATTAGAGGAATGAAATGCATTTTAATATGTCTATGAACTATTTTTCTGTAATTTTAGGTTTTATATAATTTTAGAGCATAGATACTCTTTCCCAGCTAAAAAAAAAAAAGGTCAATATAACATGTGGGCAGATTTAATTAATAGTACCATAGATATGGGTTCTAACATACTTTAAATATCACTAAAAATAGAACAGAGGGGTACAGAAGTTGTTTTGCTTAAGTGTTGTAACATCTCAGGGGAATTTTTGAGAGGATAAAGAAGTACAATATTCACACTTTGAATTCTCAGCCTGTTCATTACACGTTTCTAGAAATGTGACACCCCCCCGCCCCCATCCTTAATTAAAAAGAAAGCTGAAAGAGTAGGAGGAACAAAAACGTTCTCAACTTCAATGACACCACTGAAAAATAATTATTTCCAGACTGCTTATCTGTTAAAAAAAAGCTGGCAAGCTACCAGGATCTTGATTGTTGTAAGCAATTTTATAACTACTCTATACAGATAAATTTAACAAAGAAATTAATTTCAGTCTCATAATAAGACTCATCTCATTACCAAAACGTGTGTACTGCAATGGAGCCTTGTGCAAAGAACTGCTGGGAGAGGATTTTATCTGCAGACATTCAACAACTGCCTAGAAAACCTCCACCACAGAAAGCTGAATGCCATTTAACACTTCTTTCTAAAAATAATTCTTCCTAATTGTAAAATAGAAAGTAAAATATTGAGAAATGTAGTGAAAGTCTTCCCAGTTTCACTTGTATTTAGCCCACAAGATTTGAGGAAAGATCCTTGACTGGGTGCGTTAACTGGAATACCCTGCAGCTGGTGCAGACAGGTCCCTGAAGCGCCTGGGTGAGAAGGACAAGGCTCAGGTACGGAGGGAACTGACCAGGAAAGGTGCTCTCCATCATCTGTTGCTTGTTAACAGAGAGGCTCTCATGACTGATGTGGCCATTAGTGGCCATCTTGGCCACAGTGACCACAAAGCAATTGAGTTTAAACTCCCTGGTTGCAGGAGGGAAAGTGCCACCAAGACTCCAGCCTGCCATATGATGGGTGAGCAGCTGGGCCCCAAGGGTTACAGTGAGAAGGTCACATCAGGCTGGTGACCCATCACAAGCGGGGTTCTGCAGGGCTCCATCCTCAGCCCTGTGCCCTTCAGCATCCTTCTCAACGATGCAGGACTAGGAGATCTTCAAAGTAAGTTTACCAACACCACCAGACTGGGTGGCAGAGGGGTCCTGAAGAGAGACCTCGACAAATCACAGAGTTGGGCAGTCACCAAGTGCAACATGGGCAATTATAGCACACATGAGCATACAACAGTTTCTGCAGGAGTGTGCAGTTACTTCACACATGAGTTTCCTTGTGGATCCCTTCCAAGCCAGGATATTCAATGTTTACAAAAGAATGCCGCCTTCTTCCTTTACACCACCATGCTGCCTTTTACTGTGACTCCTCTTCACCCACAACATTTTTATTACATCCCCAACTTCTCCAACAAGTCTGTGAAAACACTGGAAAATACAACATGACCAAGATCCAGAATTAAAACTTGACAGCAGATACAGCAATAAGCTCAGGAAGCTTTGTGCCAATTTATGGTCAATGTGCTTTGCAAAGAAAGGCACAAAACAATAACAGGGTGAGTAGGAGCCCATCAATCTTGGCAGAGCAGCACTCATGCTTGCAGCTCTCAGTGGCACTGCCTGAGCAGCACTGTTATGAATAGCCTGGCTTTTTTTTTTTTCTTTTACCGTTCTTACTGGTGTTCCTGTTACAGCGCATCAACCAGGGTATGAAAAAAATGAGCACGTGATATATTCTGATGAAAATCCTGCAATGGATTTCAGTTTTGCTAAGCCATAACTTGGCTGCACAGAATCTCATCTTTGGGAGTCACAATGCCATTTCCTGCTCCTAGAAATCCCATTCAACAAGCTGCAGAGAGTAGATTTACTGGCACAGAAGGCATTTTGTCATGGAGTACTCTTCAGACATTTGCTGCTGTACTTGACCATGCAAATCAATATCTCTTCACAGAGTACATGCTGTGAGCAGTTAGAAAACAGCACTTTCTTCAATCCAGCACATCATTGCAACTTCAAATTCCTGTCATTATTTTCTTCTCAATTACAGAATTATTCTATTCCTCATTTTTGCTTCTTTGGCATAAACTCATCTACAGTTATACAGACATTTAATACAGCAAATAAACTTTTTTTGTTCTTGAACTTTTCCACAGAAAATAAAAGTATTCCCTTAAGGGTTTTTTTGGCTATAACTAAATGTGTCTCATTTTTAATCTAATCTTCCTGACTTTTCTCCTCTAAGATTTTTTTATTGTTCCTTTCTTTGTTTCCACAGCAACCTTTCCACTCTCATTAAGCTTTTTTCCCTATTTTCTTCTAATTCTATTAGGAAATCATTACTTTAGAGTTTTATTTTGTTCTTTGTGTTCTAACAAATGCAGAGATATTTTTAATTTATATCTTAAAACAAAACAAGGATTGTACTACAATGGTCATCTCAATCTCTCTTGCAGTAATTAGATGATTCAGTAAAATTTCATTTAAATCAGTAGTAATATTGTCAGCCTGTCATTTCACCACGTTCCACAACCATCAAAAGCTTTTTATAGTCTCAAGTGGGGCAGTATGGGGGGTTACCCCAATACCTCTGAGGGTCCAGCCCTGGTCAGAGTTGGCTTATTTATCAAGACACATCCAACGGCATGGTTGGATGTGTCTTGATAAATAAAAAGGTTTAATAAAATAAAGAAAATAATACAAAACAAAGATCAAAGCCAAACACAGTGTAGGGACAGATCCCACACCTGCTACAACACACCGAGAATGCCTGGAGTCCCTTTGTTCTGTCCCTTTTTCTACTTAATGATCAAGGATAGATCTATTGGAAAACTGCCAACAGAAAAGGGTACAGGTTTTGACAAACTGACAAGGTCCAACAGGTGCTCTTCTCCTGGAACTAAGCCAATTACTGTCAGGACAGCAAAGAAGTTTCTTGGCATTTTACCTTGTAAGAAATACAAGGGGTGAGTCCCAAACCTTTCCCTATATGGCAAACACTTGCTTGGGTGTGGGGGTGCATTACTACAGGGCAGGAATCTTCACTGGACCCTTTTTAAATACTTCATTTGGGAACATTAATCACCAGGATTCATCAATGGCATCCATTTAATTTAAAAATTTTTAATAAATATTAAGTAGAGCAAGTTTCCAGTGATTACTAGAACCTGGTCTGCACCTAGGGGGAAAACACTGAGGCATCACAGTTGAAAATGTTGATGGTAATCCACGTAAAGAGCGCTCAATCTCATCCAGGTTGTAGAAGGTAGTATTTAAAAGGAAAACAGAGACTAAACCCATGAGCTGTGTCCCTTTACACTATTATTGTCATCCATTTCTTCTTGCTCCCAGGATATTTTATTCGATGCACTAGAAATTACTCTACAGATAGGTAGATGCTTACACGTCTCTGTGCTGGAATGGCCAGAAGTGAATCAAAATAATGGAATAGCTCATTTAAAACAATGGAAAAGTCATGTCAGGTTCTGTGCAACTCTTTCCAGCAGACATGAAAATATACCTTTTCCCCACCTGAGATTGCCACTGAAGTCAAAGAAAAGTACGTTTAGGAGCTGTTGTAGTTTATAAAGTAATCCAGATGGACAAGGGGTTGTTTCTCTCTTAGCAAAACACAGTTGAAGTTCAGAGGTACATCATTTTCTGAGGCTAACAGGTAACCAACAAAACTTCAGTTGGACTTCATTGCAAGCGGTATTAGATTTAATGCTCTGGTTCATATAAATAAATAATAAAGACAGGCAGTTTGTATCCCAACTGTTTCTGTACATTGCTTACACTAAATCAACTTCAGTTTTGGTAACAGATGTGGAGTGGAAAAAGGGACTATTCCTGACACTGCATTTTACACACTGTGACAAGTGGCTTCCAAACCTCAGCTGAGTAGGAAAACACAACTGAGAGCATTAAGCTTCAATTCCAGCCCGTACTTTTGCCAATCGTAGCTTTTCTTCCTCTCCTCCACCAAAACCAAATGCAACATTCAATGTACTTTTCAAATTTATTGAAAAATATATGCCTGAGCCTTCTCAAAAGCATTCTCTTTATGGCCTGCTTTTTTCTGAACAGGATGTTAATGTGACCTGTTTGGGGTTTTCCTACCTTAGAGTCAAGTAATTTCTCAGTTTCTAGACCTCCTCATGTTTTACACCACTTGCATCAAGGGGTAGATTTGCTATCGCAGCTGTTCCTTGAATATTCAGCGGATTTCAAGCTTTTAAAATGGCTACCTGTAAAACCAGAACAAACCATAAGGACTGTTAATTTGCCCAGTTTGGAATACATGAATAGCTATTTTAGAAGAACATAGTCCTATACTATGTGGAAACCAAAAGTACAGCTAAATGAGAAGTTCTTTTGAAAGAGTTTTCTTTGCAAACACACCTTTCTACTGATGTCTGATGTTTTAGAAAAGTTACCAGTTTAAACTTAAAAAAAACAAAAACAACCAACTTCACTGACAAAGGTTCCTCAGCTCCAAATTGAGTTTTCAGTCCAAAACAGATGAGAAATTTGTGTGCACCCATTCAGAGCACACATTGACTCTCCATGACCAGGGAAGTGAGAGCTATACCTTATGCCAGCTGTGATAGGGACCTCACAGGAACAGAGCTTTTTGTGCTTGCAGGAGGCTCATGCTTCCAGCAGAGGTTCAGTCAGCTTTGGCTTACTGGCTTGCAGCAAAACACACATTTTTCTCCTGTGACACTTAGGAAGTTTTTCTCTTCAGCATCTCTGAGGTTTGCCTGGGTCTGCTCCCTGATTATCTGAGCAGCTTCTCAGCTTCTCTGCCAGAGCTGCAAATTCTCAGAAAGCTGCTACAAGCCTTTCCTTCCTGAACCTCATCTGCCTCTCACTCTAAGAACACAGAAACTTCTCTCCCCTAGCAGGGGCTGCATCCTAAAACATCTCTAGGGGCAGCCCAAGCTTTTCTTGAAGAAAAAGATCAATACATGGTTTTATGTCATTTTAAGCACTGGAGCATGTGAGTACTGCAGAACCACATGGCTTTGTTACGTGAGAACCACGTGCAGAATGGCAAATCAAATCTGGCAGCAAACCCTATATGCTGGCTGTTGTGATAGAACCTGCTGAGGTGGGAGGGATCCCTCATTCCCCCCAGGCTGGGAGTCCAGCTCCCAGCCCTGTGCAGGACACCCCAAGTCACATCCTGAGCCTGCAAGCGCTGACACAGCCACCAGAGACACCCTGAGCCCAGAACAGCACAGATCAAAGTGCTGCTATGTGTCAAATCAGCTTCACATCTGCAGAGGCAGACAATCCTGCCTACAGCACACCTAGACAGAACCAGTGCAGAGCTGTTGGGATTACTACTTTGCAAAGGAACTTTCATTCTAGATTTAATATCTCCTAGAAATCAAGAATTTCCCATAATCATAAGTCTTCCTCTTTAATGCCACAGTTGGTGTTTTGGATCATGATCTGATCTTCCAAGTTATGGAGAGCTTGTGGAGTTGGGATTTTTGTTTAGCAAGTCAAAATACTTGTGCAACTTTTCAAAATTATATAAAATTATGGACAGGAGAAAACTTGCTCCTGTCAGATACTGTAGATATTTCCTTTCTCTTCATAATAGTAACAGCTGTTTAAACACCTTTCATTCTAACTTCAAAGTTTATCTGCTCTTGAAAATTGAATTACAGTACTTCAGCTGAACCCTAAGTAATTCTTATGAAAGTTAACACGTCCATCAAAAATAAGGTACATGTAGACATTTTAGGTTGAATTTCTTGGTAACATCTTTTCCATACAAGCTAATTTTAAAGAATTCTCCTGGTTGAATTGTATTGCTGCTTTCTTCAGCTCATGGATTATACTAGAGATAAGTAAGCCATTTCTGTCAACTGTAACTTTCAAACTCTGGGCTTAATTATAAAAAATGCAACTTAATTGTGAAAGTAGACATGTAGGCTGCTAAAAGCAAATCAGGTGCTGAATAGAACACAGTAATTTCTTTACAAGCTGCCAATTTATTCTGAGAGAAACAGAAATCAAGTGCTAAGTAATATCTACTTATTATAGCCCTCTTCAGCCTTATGATGAGAGAGTGACTATAGAAGTTCTGACCTCTGCCACTCTCCCTCTCAGAGGATGGATCTGAGACTCCAATCTCACAAAGGTTTGGCCTGTTTGCAGGCAGTCTACACCTCAGCACTTTGCACATCCTTTTTTTATCCTACACTTTTACTGGGTTTTGTTCCAACGTTATGGCAGGCCTGGAGCAATCCAAGACACACACATCACAAAATTACAACTACAGCCAATTCCCTGGACTTCCTCAAGAAATTTTTGTTCCCAACTTTTGGTGGTGTGTTCTTCTCTAATCAATGGCATTTGCTCCAAACTATTTCCTGGGAGGACCCTGTTTTACAGATTTATTCAAAGCAGTTTTCATAAGAAGCTTGGTCATAAACTTTGCAGTTCATTTAAGCCAGTAGTGCCTGAGCAGCTGAGCCTACAAAAGGCCGAGTAATAAAAGGTTTTTCACCAGCTCCAGTAGGGCCAGTAGGTTTTTTAACTGTGTTCTTTCAGTGCCTTTTAGGAAATGCTCCAGAATAGACAGGAAAAGTTCACCTGTACCCTGTCACAAACTACTGAGGGAGCAGCACAGATCTGCTGCAGCCCATTTAGGACCAGAAGACATTTTTTAAAGGCTTTAAACTCAAAAGGTGACACTGTAAAGCAGACTACAGGAGCTACATGCGCAGAAGTCCACGTGCAGCTCACCTGGAGACTGACCTACAAATACCTACACATTGTCAACCACCTGCTTCTCTAATTAGCACATTTACACAAACAGCCCAGTGCTCATTGATTTCCACTTAAACAGTCACTTTTTGAACATTCAGATTTTCAGAGTAAGTCAAATTCTTACCCCCACCTGCACTGTCAGAGCAAGATTAAGCAAAACTTATTTGCTTTCTACATTGCTTACAAGGTGACTCAGCTGTTTGTATGCGGCGAACTTTTGTCAGACTTACATTGTCTGTTTTCTAGCTTAAGCTTTCAGTCTTATTTTAACATCAGATCTAGAAATAAGCTGAAGGTTAAATAAATTAGTCTTAAAACCATTACTGTCCTTCATTGGTGCCAGATCACGTCAGTACAAGGCACTTAATTTGCTTTGGCTTTCAGTTTTAAATCAATCATTCCAAAAGTTCATACACATTATTCTTGTAACTTTTTTTAGTTAATAATGAAAGACACAAAGACAATTAGATCTAAACTAAAAAAGCTTAAACATCGGATTTCATTATGCAAATGAGATAATGTTAATAACAACACATTCTAATTCAGCAATATGACTTGACTTTCTACTTAAGTAATTTCATTAGCTATACAGAAGGTGGAAGAGTTAATTTGGGTCATAGTCAGGTAGCAAACACATATGGAAATACATAATAAGGAATACCTGTGTGTAGTGGTGTCCTGGGTTGACGGTGCCTCTCTATCCCAGATCGTGAGATTGTTGTGTCTGGCGGCGGCGGCCTTTCCCCGCAGCACTTCCCCCCTGCTTCCCCCCCCCCAGGGGGCAGGCAGCGCTGGCCTGGCTTGCTTTTTGGGGGCTGCCTGCCTGCCTGTCACTGGCTTTTGCTGCTGCTGCTGCCGCTGCTGCTCCTGCCTGGCTTGCTGCTGCTGCTGCTGTCTGCTGCCTCTCTTTGCTATTTTTTTTTTTTCCGCTGGTGTTGGGGGCTTTCCCCC
>VZUI01083749.1:0-13794 GCA_013401135.1 Cettia cetti
TAAATTATAATAATTCGGAGGGAGGGGATTTGGATTCCACATTTCCTAAGGAGGTCCTGCCCCTCCTTAGCAGATACCTGTCTTTCAAACCGAGACAACTCCCTACTTCAGTAAAACCTAAGACTGCTTAAAAGGCCAAAATATTTGAATTTTATTAAAGAATCAACAAAATTGAATTAAAATTGGTGTTTGATTATTTGTGGATATTCTTCAAGGTTTTTTATTTTGTAGCAAATTCAAGGGAGGGCAATTTTAGCAAATTATCTGGGAGTTCAAATAATGGGAAAAACGCTGAATGCCCAAGGAACATATACTAAACAAAAAACACTTCTTGAAGCCTCCTATTATGCCACAAAAGACAGAAGGGAGAGATGTTTTTCACAATTAGTAAACTAAGTACTTACTGACTGAGCTTTAATTTCCACTGGCAAAACATCCAGCTCATTGCTAATTTTTCCAGACACTGTAATTTCAGATCCTTCAAAAAACAGCTTGAATTTTTTCTTGGTTAATCCTTCAATGGAATTTTCTGGATACTGCATTTCAATTTGCATTAATATTGGGGTAGCAACTTCTTGATAAAAGCCCTAAAGAAAAACAGTGAGACAGAGAACACACACAAATGACAGCAAAAATGTGCCAAGCAATATGTTGACTGTCTAAAGACCCCTTAAAAAGCTTTTTCTTCAGTAGTGCAAGACTACTGCAAACTCAAATTGTCAACTTGCCCTGGACAATTTCTCTTTTTACAGTACAGAAATATGTAAGTTTCCCAGTTCGTCTGAATGTGGCTGATTTGAGAACTTTGACTCATGGATACATGGAGGGTACAAACCCTCAGATACCCCAAAATTGCCTTCCTCCCTCCACTAAAGTAGCAGGTAAACTCAACCCCAGCATTTCATCTCGGAAAATCTGTGATTTTGCTGCTGGGACTAACATAAGCTGTGGCTGATAGAGGGTTCTCCTGTCACATTCCTTCCTCCTGACCTGCAGCTGCAGGGCTGCATCAGCATTTTCATAAATATGCCGTGCTATTCCCCCATTGCTCAGGGCCATTTTCTCCAGGAATTTATAACTGACATCAAACCCAAAGCCAAGGCAGAAGAGAGCATATTTCCCATTGATTGCTTTCTGAACGTTTTCTTGAATTACTTCCACACTTCTCTCACCTGTAAATGAAACAAAAACACCATTGTGGGTTTGGGTCTTTTCAAGTGCAAAAAGACTGCAGCAGGTTAGTGAAAAATTCTGCCTGAAGTTTTTAAAAATAATTCAGAATAAAATACTAAAAAGATAGGGGATAGAATGTTGGTAATTCAATTGGAAATGAAAGCACGACTCTGCATACGGAGTGCCAGAACATGATTCTCCCCCTGAATGTCTTTTACTAGGTTCTACTGATGTTGTCATGGCTAAGTGCAAAATATTTTATAGGATTACAGGGCCTGAGGAGGTTTTTAGTACAGAAGGGACGCACACTACAAGTTAACAACACGAGGGATGGATACACTTCATCAAGCATTCAAAAGACAAGTACCATCCATAAAAAATTATGTGTGTCAATTCAGAGAAGAATGGATTGGTTAATGGACCAATTCCAACAAACTGCCAATGAACTCAGCCATGCTTCTCTCCCAGCTCCTTTGTGTGACAGAGGGAAAAGATTTTCACGCCATCATCTTACCCCATTTGAAGAGCTGCTGATGGTCATGTATCCATCAGCATTTCCAGGCAGAAACTGTCCCAGCCTGTAGCAATATCATGGGAGCTGCTCAGATTTTTCCCTTTCAGCTGCTTTGATAAGAAAGGCAGTGTATGCAATAATGCCTGACACTCCACCCTGGCTGATTTCAAACTGCTGGATGTGGGGAGCACTGGAGACTCACTGTGGCTATGCTAAGGAGGCAGCACTGTGAGCTGAATTTTATTTAAAGACCCAAACAAAATCAATAAACCCCAAAGAAGAATGGCTCACACAATCTAAAAGGCAGACTGATCTTATTAAGGACTTACAGATTAATTAAGGTTGCTGGCCTTGGAGTGATGCTGGTGCCACACAAAACTAAGACAAACCCCTGTTCAAGACCAGGGAGTTTGTACCATTGCACTGGGAGTTGTTGCTTATTTCACCTGATATTTCAATCTCAGTCCTTTGGTTTGTGCTACCACAGCTGATCACTAATTAAGACATGGCAAAGAATACAGAACAAGAAGCACCATGAAAATATCTCAAGTTTGAGGCGCAGAGGATGAAGAAGCACAAACAGTATCTCTCAAATAGGACTGTACACAGTATCTGCAAAATGCCCATGTTTTGTCTCCAGGTATTTTTCTTTTCTGTTTAAGCTGTGCCTGGAGTATCTCCAATTCCCTTGAGCTTATAAACTGGGAAACCAATGATATGCAGCAAAACAATTCCCAGCTAAAGGATGTGCAGTCATAGGCAGGCAGGCTCTGCCATCACTCTCTCAGCAGTGCCCTCTCCACATCCAGCAGTAGCTCAGCCTGCACACTCCAAAGCTCTTCTAAAAACACAGGCTAGGTCTAAAATATTGGGATGCAAGTGTAAAAGATAAAAAACCCCAGGAGAGGGAGGACTGAGAGTAGCATTCACTCACCAGAAGTGGGCTGGCCATCTGTCAGCAGAATGATCATGGAGACGCTGCGCTCTGGCAGCTGCTCGGCTTTCTCCAGCACGCCCACGGCAGTCAGCAGGGCCCCATTGATGTCTGTGCCTGCAAGGAGAGGGCAGGCAGCGCTCACCTAAACAGGAGAATCGGCTGCAGAGATTGCTGCCCTTCATCTGCAGAGGCGCCGCTGGCTTGTTTAAAGTTTTCTGCAGGAAGTAATCCTTCCGAGAGAGGAGGATTTAGGGACTTAGCCTGCTGGACTTAATTACCGGGTTTTATATTGCAATGGCAGTGCCGGAGTGTTCTTTTGGGAGCATTTTCCACACATATGTCATGGGAAATACAAACATGTCTAGAGCCATTAAAAAGTGCTTAAGTAAACACACTGTCATCTGTTAACCTATATTTAAGAAAAGTTTCCCTGCCTTATAAAAGAAGTCAGAGAGAAGAGCTGAGCACAGCGTTAGGGCCTGTGGTAAGGAAACTTTGTTAATACTGACTGTAACATTAAAGGGAGATAGAACCTTGTGGTGTGCTTAAAACTAAAGAATAACACCAAGCACACTGACTGATTCAGCAACTGATGTGCCACCTGTCTGTTTTCCCTGTTTTATTTCTGTGGCATGGCTTACAAGGGCGTATAACTTTGGATGTGTTTTGTTTTGTTTTTGCAAGGGGACACTTGAAATAACAAGAAAACAAATCAGCAAATTGCTGTCAAATGTTGAGTGGATTCCCATTTTTCTGTAGAAAAAAGTGTGCTATCAAGGAATCTTCTAATTATCTCTATGATAAAAATTGGTAACAAGACTCAGGGGCTTGTATGGTTCATAGATGTGTTGTAAGCATCTCACATATATTATATAACTAGATCTATCTCACAATGTAGCCACCAGTCTGTTCTCTCACAGGCTTTCTTTCCCACTCACCACTTATAAGTCTTAAAAACTGACTGGCATTGTAAGCACTGGTGGTAGCCCTGGGGCACTATATAACTAATAAAAATAATTATTTTCTAAGCAATTTTTCCCACTGGGTGCATATTTGTGGCTACAAGCACGTGTACCTCCCCTGGCAGTGAGAGTCTGCACCAGGGCTGCAGCACTGGCCACGTTCTCCTCGGTGGCTGGCAGCAAAGAGCTCTTCCACTCCACCACTTTGTTGTTGAAGGTGATAAAGGTGAAATGATCTTCTGGGCGGAGGTCCTGCAAAATCTTCAACAGGGCATCCCTTGTCTGTTCCAAGGAGAAAAGAATCATTTTGATGAATTCCACTCCTTTGCCAGATCTGGGATTGAAATTGCAGTATAATAAGGGGGCTCTCTACAGCTCTGTTCCAGATGCAGCCCAATGCCTTTATTAAACCCGAGTGGTATGTTTTAGGTTGAGACAATCAGAAATAGACAATTCACTTCTCTTACAGACAGAAAATCCAACCTATAAGGGCTGTAGGGCTTGTCTGCTCTCAAGCAGAGCTACTTACACAGTCACCAATAAACATAAAGCAGATAACAGATAAATTAACTCTCTAAGCTTCTTTAAAGAAAAACATACACACAAGAAATTCTGCAAAGATACAGAAATCTATCTCCACCTCAATTTTTAATACCCATGAAAATAGTTGTGTCAGACAAGTTACTCTTTAATAACTTCAATCTGTTCATATGTATTTTCAAGCATTTCTATAAGTCTGAACATTTTGCTGTGTACAAAACCAGTGTGTCTTTCCAGTGAGAAATTCCCAGTTGCTTCCTCAGAATTCTGGGGGGTGTGTGCCTGCTGCTAACAGAGGTCATGCTTTGAGAGAAGTTACCTGCTCAATTTTTCTGCCTGTCATGGAGCCACTTCGGTCTATAACAAAGACGACATTTTTGGGAAACACTGGCATTTCTTGGGGTGCAAAGTAATGGACAAAATACCCATTGACAATCTGAAATACAGAAAGTGAGATCACCTATGAAAGTACATCTAAAGAAATAAAGAATAAATCTTAACATCCCAGCATAGCAAGAAGTGGAGAGCATGCTCAGCATTCTGCTCTTCTTGATAAGCCCAAATCAAAGAGCTTAAATTAAAGAAAGTAAAATGTATTTCTTAGCTGGAAGCAAGACTATCTGTAGAGACAAAATTACCACAGAGCAGCATGCATACATACATATATATTAGACACCTCAGTGCCATGTGTATGATATATGCATATTATCACTCTGTATCACATTACCTCTTTATCATTCCCTATGAGTACATCTCTGCTGAATTACTGTGGCTGCCACCTTTAGCACACCCGTGTACACTTCATTAGTGAAATTATATGGAAAATACTCTATTTTATCCCCTAGAATATGCATTGGTTCATAAATATTTGTTAAGTTCCTGCTGTATTTAGTTACGCCCCAGTTGTCACAAAAACACAGAGACCAAACTTCATTTTAAGTTATATAAATCACATTCTCTAAACTTCATTTACAAGAAGACACAAATACACTTTAGAGGAGCCAAAATAATAATTATTTTAAAAGAGTGTAAAGAGACATCTGTGAAATACCAATATAGATTTGGTATTTGAATAAAATGTGAAAGATTGATTTATTTTTTTTCCCTGAGTGATCTGTTTTTGCAATATCCATAGGAGTCTCTAGGGATTTATTGAGTATCACCCTCAGTTCCTGCTGACCCTGGATTAATGGGAAGAGCTTTTCTTGTCATTCTTGGTGTTTCAAAGCAAGTGTTGCAGTTTTGCTGATTGCACTTCACATTCCAACTGATCTGTGGTCTGAAAGCATTTTCATTTCTACTTTTTTTACCTGTATATCACCTGCCGTGGCTTCTCTCTTAACATCATAACGCACAACAAAATCACCATTGAGGAGCGTTTCATCAAGTTCAGAATTTTTCTTCTGTTGATCTAGAGTCGGCTTAAATAAAATATGAGCCTGCAAAGCAATCAAAAGGAAAAATTTAAAGCAATATAACTTAGAGCTGCCACTGGCAGTAACCTCTGGCAGCTGCTGCTTTACCTTGGTTTCGTTCTGCACTTTGGTGAGTGCCTCAGTTAACTCATTTGTCATGAATGTGCTGTCTGTCTCCAAGAACTGAATGCCCTGGGGCTCGAAGATGTGCACATCGATCTGGCAGCAGAGAAATCAGCATCAGCTTCTCAGAGGGAACAGGGCTGTGTCAAAGCCCACGGCACCGCTCCCTGCCCAGCTCACCTGGAAGTGCTTAACGAGCTGCTTGGGCTGGACCTTGATGAGCAGCTCGTATTTCCCCAGCTGCCGCTTCAGCAGCTCCTCGTAGGTCAGCTCAAACGTGACTTTGCTGGCGGCCGCGATGCTGACGGACACGTGGAATCGCTCCAGCTTTCTGTCTGTAATTCTGGGGGGGAAGAGCAGGGATTTATGTCCTGCAGGGGAGGTTTCCTTGTGGTGGCCAAGAGTTTGTGAAGTGTGCAAGATAAAGGCCAAGGGATAAAAAGAAGAGTAGAGATCATCACAGAGAGGATTTTTTACATTGCAGGTGTTATTATGTACACCACATATATTACATTAATATGTCATTGATGCAAGCTGAGAAATGGAGCAGAGACCCTTACATGCCTCAGACTGAAGACCTGTGAAGCACAGATTAAACACACCCTGAAACTGTGATATCTGTTCAAGTGCCATGGTCTCTGTGCTTGCAAGAAAACAGACTCAGCAGACTCAGCATCATCCCAGCGTGGCAAGGTGCTCTTGAATGATGGGGAGCCAGGCTGGATGAAGATCTGAGCAACCTGAAAGGTGCCCCTGCCCATGGCAGGGGGCTTGGAACTAGATGATCTTTAAGGACTCTTGGCCCTGAGATTAGCTCAATTGGTCAGAGCTTGGTGCTAGTAACTCTGTGGTTGTTGGTTCAATACTCCTATAGATCATTCACTACGAGTTAGACTTGAGGATCCTTGTAGATCCCTTTCAAGAACATTCCGTGATCTGTGATTCAGTGATTCTATGAGAGCAAGTCCCAAGGCACTGCTAAAAAGGGATACTTCCTACTGGAGCCCACTGCAGGACCATCTATAAATCATATATATGTTAAAAAAAATTATATATCGATATATATATACACAAAGACACATTATCCTTCCCACCAAGAACCCAAGACTGATTTTCACATTTGTCCCCACTGAGGTGTGTCTGTGTCCAGGGTTTCATCTGCCCCCAGCCAAACAGGAAGCCAAGGAGGGGTGTTGGAGCAGCCTTACTCAGACATACTTGATGAGGCCAGCGCTCTGTCCTTGTGAGACTGCCCTGTCATACTCGTTCTGAGCAGCAGCTTTCTCCTTTATTATTCCTGGGTAGACCTCACCATCCACAGACCTGTTTGGTTTCCATAAAAATTAATTAATATTAGAAGGAATGCACTGGGGAAAGGAACTCAACAGAAAAATTTTGTGGCTCTCTAGGCATGATCAAGGGACACTGTTTCCTCCCAAATCCCTCCCCACCCAGGAGGATGCCAGGAGCCACTACCACAACACAACCCTTGTCCTTGCAGAGCCTTGAGGAGGCTGAAGCAGGAGAAACACCACCACTGAACATGTCTGTCACCCCCTCAATGCAGCAGGCAGCCGGGCCCTGGGCACCTCTTTTCTATTCGGCTGCCTACTACTTAGCCCCACAGAGGATTTTTGCAGAGGACCCTCCTTGTGTTCCTTGCCCAGCAGCTGCTGAGCAGAAAGATGAATCCCCCCAGAGCTGCCTCCTTGACACTGCAGGGAAGGACTGGTCCTACATGGAGAAGTTGGTGATGAAGGCTGTCTTAGGTATCTCCACTTCAAAGGTGGCCTCTCGGGACTCATTGGCTTGGTTGACAATTCTGCTGGTGATGACAGTGTGAGCAAATCGTGATGTGACCTTGCAGTCCACATGGAGGCTGTAGATTTCAATATCAGGCTGGGAAAAAAATAAACAGATTGAGACAGAAACACCCAGGTTTTGCTCCTAAGCCATCCTTACCTGGATGATGATATTGGAAAAGTTTGATGAAGGAATGAGCTCTTAAAAAGCCTGGCTGGAACTGGGGAGGGGATTGTTCTAAACCAGTCTGCTTATTCCCAACTCTGCAGCCACAACCACTGCCCCATGCAAAACCTGCAGCTACATCTGCAATCTGCTGTTCCACAGAAGCTTCTGTTGAACTTTTTTCTCTCCTTGGGGTACACTGAAGCTGCTGCTGCATCACCCCGTGCACTGACCAAGATTTTCCTCAGGAAGATCAGAAGCCTCTTTAAGCCTGACCCAGGGAAGGCCCCTGTTTCTTGTGTGACTGTTTATTTCCCTCCCAGCTGTTGACTTTGCTGCCTGTTTTCCAGTTTGGTACCTTGTGTCCCACAGGACATTTAGCCAGCTTGAAACCTTGCATGGCCCTCCCAACCCTTCCCTGGTTGCACAAGCAGAGATGCCCTTTGAGCATTCATGTGTGTTCTGCTCTGGTTCTTCCAGCACCCCTGATGCTCAAAGGAGGAGGGCACCATTCTGGAGCTGCCTGGAACACCCCAGAGCGTGGCTGGAATCAGAACTGCCTGGAGCACCTGCCTACATGGACACCTCCTTTTGCATGTGGGCTGTCTCTCTAAAGGTCCTACCCATGTTCCAGTAGTGACACTAAGAAAGGCTGATCTGGGCATCACCAGTCTTGCAACAGTCCAGTTGATTAAAATAAAAAAGCTCAGCATCAGAGCATATCATTGCACTTCTATTTTTACTTTTCCAGCCTCCAAGTCTTTCAAATGGCTAACTGATCTTTGGCTATTTTGCTAATTAATCTCCTATACTTTGCTTGCCAATGAATACCATCCAGTGGTCTCTTCTCAGTTAGGACACTCGCTGAAATTCAGAAGTTTGCTGCCCTGCTCAAACCTGCCCATGGCACATTCAGAGCAAGGTTTTGCCACAAGGAACACCAAGCCCCAAGCTGTGGCTCACTGGGGCAGTGTAGGCACTTGGTGGCAATTTCTGCCCACTGAGGATCCTTCCAACACAGGAGGAGCTTGTCCTGTGCAAAATTTACCTGGTGCAGAATGTAAAACACATGCCCAAGGGATGCTTCAGGGCAGAGGACCTGGACTTCCTGCAATCTCCCAGCCCTAGCAGCATTTTAGGCTGTGGCCAGCACAAACCAGGCCTCAATGGGATGCAGCATGGGGAGGAGCATTGCTGTGCCCCCGGTGACAGCAGCAGAGAGGAGCAGCCCCAGACGTGTACCCCAAAGCAAAGGCACTGTGGGCCCAAACACCCCATCCACGGCTCCCTGCAGAGCTCTTGGCTGGCCTGCCCCCAAGGCTGGCCCTGCCCCCAAACGCCCGCCTGCATTTCAGCTCCACGTCACACTTTTCTGGATAGGCATGATGGACAGAGAAACCTTCTGACTTAGAGCTTCCTCTTCCTCTCTAATGTTGATGTTTTTACAGTGCCACCAGTGATGGTGATGGTTTTTACAATGCCACTGTGAGGGTACAAAACAGAGTTCGCTCCTCCACACAGCACAACTTTCTACTTCCCTCTCCTCCATTCTGTATTTATTATTAGACACTCATCAGAAACCTCCTGGCACTGCATAGTGCTTCCTTGGCCCTGTGTCAAGATCCAAACCTCATCGGGTAGCCAAAATAGAGCTACTGACCTCTCAAATTTGGTATCTTACATTCCAAAGGAAGAGCATGATCAAAAACATCTGCAAGTGCCTCCTGCTGCATTTGTACTGTACCAGCCCAAACAAACAACCAAAAAGACCTTAAAAGGACCCAAAACTCTAAAATCTCAACAAAATCCACCCAAGACTCCCTGGGAGGTAATTACCAGAGGAGTTAGCTGCACTACCTGACCAGTTACCACAATACCAGCACATCAGCAAATGAGCAAATAAGATATTGATAATAAAAATAAAGCAAATACCTTCTCATCAATAGTTTCTGCTAATACTATAAGTGAGGAAAAGACCATCAATGCAAGCAATGTTCTCTGCTCCATTTTGGAAAAAACAAATTTTCAAATGAAATCTCTATTTATCCTAATCAGTTAATGAGTAACTTGTACTTGGGGATATCATGTAGACTTTGAAGAGACACAGAAATTTAATATTTACCCATTAAACATAGGTAAAACTTGGACTTGGTGAATGCTTATTTTTCCAATAGATCTTTGCTCTTAAACATTAGAATTTTAATGTTTCATAAAATTAAAAAATCTTTATTTTTTTTTTAAAAATTAGATTTCCTGTATCATGTGAAATCCCCTCAAGCAGATGACTTGGTCTCTACAACAAGCTGCAGGAATCTCTACCATATTCCACAGTAATAATTTGTAAGGGCACATCCTTAACTTTATCACAAGCATTTCAGAGATTTGGAGATTGCCAGGTCAGGCAAAATCCACATGAGATATTACAGCTGGTGGCTATCTCAGCCTTTGTGCCCCCCTGCCCAACTGGCTGTGATCCTTGCTAGGTAATGGATTCATTGTCATAAATTAACACAAAGATCCTGTGGAAATACAAACATCTGTGTTTATTCCGTGCCTGTTTTACAAAGTGTCCATGTGGACAGCAAGCTTCCAGTGGCCTCAGAGTTGCAAGGAGACACTAAAGCAGAGCTCAATAATTTATTACTTACCAGGCATCTACAAGTTCACTGTAAAGAATGTGCTAAGCACAGCCTGGTTTACACAAGGCTTGTTAAACACAAGGCTCAATAATTTACCAGACACCTACAAGTTCACTGCAAAGAATGTACTAAGCAGAGCCTGGTTTGCACAAGGCTGGTTAAACACAAAGCTTGTGCTTTAAGTAACTCTTTTAAAAAATGAACTTCATTCCTCTCAGGCAGACTGTTTATACTACTTGCAAATATCATATCCTTAATAGCAGGACGTGTAAATATGTATATTTTAAAAGACAAAAAATTAAACTGCTATACATTTGATTAACTTGTACAACTTTGTAATGCTTTTAATCCCTTAAAATACACAGGATTAGACACTTAGTGGCCTAAGAGCTGCAAGAGCCAAAGCTTTAATTAAGTGGATCTGTCATCAGTTTTCTAATGCCCACATGTAAAGTCACATGCATATTAAAGAGCTGCTTTCACTGCACAGATTTAGGCTGCAGTATCAGCTCTGTCCCTCATATTTGTTAGATGAGGTCCACATTAAAAGACAGGAAGACCAAAAAAGATGTCGAGTCCTTATTGTCACATTTGGAAGCAGAACAAGTAATTGAACTTGACAACATCCTGGAAATAGAGCTGTTTGCCAAATCCCACTTTTCTGGCAGATACCTTACTTGGCTTCCCTGTAGAATTTGTGTGGGACACAGAGGTTTCTGTGCTTTGCTAAATCAGCACCAACATATCCAAAGCAGGGTCTGAGACACAGCAACCCCTGTCCAGCTGGCCCACCTGCAAACTTGCAGGTCAGGCCCTTGACTGCAATAAAGAAAGCAACAACATTTTGCCACACTTGTCCCTTGCCACCATTTCTATAACTATTGAACAACCTCCTTTCCAACTTCTCAACACAGGTTAATTAAGGAGGGGTTGTTAAACACAATGCAAAGGCAGCTCGCAGGAATTTTTTCCACCGTGACTTTTTTCATGCACTGGAAGGATCTTGGGAAACAGTTCTGCCAAAGTACCTGTGAGGAGCCTGTGTTCCATGGAGAAATTGTGCCCACTAAAGCGAGGAGGTGGGGTCTGGGTTGCAAATAATAATCTTTTAAAGTGAAAAAAAATAGGGCAAGGCAATGACCCATCAATATCTTTAAGTAAGCTTTCCCCTTAAAGCTAAAAGGATTTGCTGCTGCCTTATGTGAGCTCCTCTCCACAGCCTCTCAGGGATCTGTGTGGGCATTGTCACATTTTATCCGTCAAGTGTTTGGGACACAAAAGCCAAATATGATACATTTCTTGGAGCACCAAGAACTTTGGTATCACTATTACCTCTTAATCAGGTCTAGCCTTGTTGCTATGGATACGACATGAACGCACTGAGATCATGCAGCAACAGCCTGCATATTGACTGGCAGCTCCTTTTACAGAGTTTTTAGATTTCCAGCACTTACAGACATGATTGGTCAAGGGTCTCAGCTCTGCCCAGCTCAGTGGCAATGATCTGGGTGTGTCTGTGCTTCACAGGGGCTGGCTGAGTTCCTCTGACTTGATTTGAGTCCCACCCATCCTTGTCATTTCCAGGGACATGTTTACTTCCAGCTAGGGTGGTCGAGCTGGTGTCTGTGCAGCTATAAACCAGCTATATCTGTCACATTGCCTGTGTACAATAAAAGTAATTTCTTCAACAAAGGTGGCATCTACCTTACCATCCTCAGATGTGCTGCAGAGACTCAGGGTGTGTGGGAAGCATGGCAGGTGCCCACAGAGGTTCCACTGTGTTTCAGCACAAACATTCAGCTGAGGGGAAACATTCTGGAGTTTGGGAGAAAACAGGTTTGATGTTTAATGCAGCAAATAAGAAGTAATCAGCACTTAAAAAAAACCCCAAACCAGCTCTCCCTCAGAGTGTGCTGGTGTTGTACAGATACACCCGTTGGGTTCTCATCTCCGTGGTAATGCAGGACATGGCAGCTGGGTCTGGCGCCCCCCTTCTCCCTCGATCCAGCGGTACCGGAGGGAGAAACTATTGGGGTACGAGCTGAAATCCTTGCCATGGTGCTGCGGCACTCTGAGAGCCGGGCCCCTGCCCTCGCGGCTGAGCTGCATGAAGGGAAACCATGGCATTGCTGCCCTGAAGGGGGTGGGGGGAGAGATAGAGGAGGAACTGTGAGGGGAGAGCCGTGAATGGGGGAGCCATGAGGGAGAGACCGTGAGGGGGAACTGTGAGGGGAGAGCCGTGAGCAGGAAGCCGTGAGGGGAGAACCACCACTGTATGCCATGCCGCCACCCTGAGGGCCCTCGCCAAGGTGCCACTGTAGGTAACACAAATCTGTTTGAAATCTCCAGGTTTCTGTGCTGCCTCTTTGATCAGCTCCTCCTCAGCTCCCTCCTGGTAAGGGCATGATGTGAAGAAATTGCACTGACACGGTGTCATCAGGGTGTTTTTTTCTTTGCATTTGACAGACAAAAATCATCACCTGTAGTGCCGAAGTGCCCTTGGAATTAATCTGAGCCCAAACGGAAATGAGACACCACAGTGTGCCATGCTGAGTCCAACAACCGTTTTTTATTAAACAATTATAGCAAACATTGTCCAATACATAGAAAGAAAGCATGTAATAAAAATGGAAGTTTTACTCTTTGACATGAATATATTCCCTACTTAAGGACTTACAGTGGAAAATAGCTGCTTGAATCTATAGTCACTTTAGTGTAAGAAATTTTGAAAAATGTTACAACAATCATTTGGGTGAGACACGTCCAGCTCCACTTTCAACCAAAGACGCTCTTGGCTGGCTCATCCTTAGGTTTCTCAAAGACTGTTTCACCCCCTGTCCGAGCCCGGCTGAATACAGAAGGTGCTGCAGAGCCCATTTGTTCTTGGAAAAGAAAACCAGGAGAGACAATCAGTGAAAGAACACCCAAATTTGGGGAATAAAACTACTGCTGCTGAAATACATATATACACATTTGCTAAATACTTCACTTGTCCATCAGCAGGCTGCTGTTCCAGAGGTGACCCTTTCACTTGAAAAGGGTAATTAAGTCAATGTTTTACTCTGCTTAATTGCTTCCAATCAAGGAGACTTACCACACTGCCTCATCACTTGGTAGGTTTTGGATTTAATTTCCTGGTTTTTGGCAAGGTTTCCTCTGGCTCCTTTGAGGTCTTCTTCCTTCACTGGAGGACGCTTCTTTTTCACAGGGGCTGGCTAGGAAACAGACCCACACATCAGTATTTTGTGTTCAAAGCACAGGGAACAAAGCTGCCTCCACCCAAAGGTTACAACATACAGAGTTGCTTACACAATATTTCATCTATTTCAATTCTGAGATTACATACTCAGCTACTTCAGATCTTCCCATAATCACAATTTCACTACCCTTCCCAAAATCTGCTACCATTCTTACTGTTCTGTGTTGCCTTGTTTCCCAGCCTTCAACCTTGGAGTCAGAAATTTCATGTAAACAAAGTAATGTTTACAGAACTTTTTATCATGTTTTTACGTACCTTTCTGTG
>VZUI01083784.1:0-37306 GCA_013401135.1 Cettia cetti
AGGGTGCTCAGGCACTGAACAGGCTCCCCAGGGAATGGTCACAGCCCCGAGGCTCACAGAGCTCCAGGAGGGTTTGGACAATGCTCTCAGCACATGCTGGGATTGCTGAGGTTGTGCTGGGCAGGGATCGGAGTTGGACTTTAATTATCCTTGTAAGGTCTCTTCCAACCCAGTACTCCATGAGGAACAGCCAGTTCACTTTCACACTGTACAAATCACTTCTATTAAAACATCCAAAGAATTTCCAACCATCCTGGTGACCATTCACAACCCACCACCAACCTTGGTGCAATGGTTTGGGTCCAAACCCAGTTTGTTTCTGCAGAATTAATGGAGGATCAGCTGTTGCTGCTGCTGGAATCCTTGGACAGGAAGATTGTGTCCCAACAGCTGAAATTGGTGAGAACACACCTCACACTTGCCTCCTTTCAAGGGGAGGTGTGAGTTATGTTAATTATAACATTTCCATAGTGATGTCACAAGTTAACAACTGATTGAAATTCTGATTTTGCTTTTTTTTGTTGTTGTTGCTGTGAAGGTTGCAAACCTCCTGAAACATGGCCTCGATAAGGGGAAGGAGACTTTCTTTGTGGATGCCAGGCTGCTCTCCTTCCCACACGAGGAGGAGCAGATGTTAACCATTGCCCTGGTGCAGCTGAGTGGAGTGCAGCTCCAGGAAGATGGATCAGCTGTCCCAGGGGATCAACCCTTCGAGGCTGTGGCAGCCCTGTTTGTGGCCCTGTACGCCCTCAGCCTCCTGAGTGGCTCTGAGTAGGAGGTGCCTGGCCCTGACCAGGGAAATCCTCTGCAAGGTCTTGGGAAATCTCTGCTGACAAAACAGTTTTCTCTCCCAATATCATCACTGTTGATGCTCAAGGCTGCTTTGCCTCACAAAAGCAAATTTAAGGCAGGAAAACTCATTGTGGATATTAAAGGTTGGATATCAAAGTGGATTTGTTTCACTAACACCTCCCTTGTTCCAACATTGCCATCAGCTCTGAGATGCTCGAGGGACATAGGCAGCACTTTAGAGCAACTCTACTATCCTTACCACTTTATAATTAAAGAGGACCTATGTGATATGCAACTGGGTGTTCTCGAAGTCAATTTCTTAATTTTGTATGGTTTGAGTCACACAGCACATCTGACAAGCTCAGGATGCAGTACAAAAAACACAGGCACGTAGCCCTGGGGGGCATTCAGGGGGTCCCTCAGGCTGTGGGGCCCTGGGAGGGTCCCTGGGAGGGTGCCTGCAGCAAGGGGCAGCACTTCTCACCTGTGTGGGCACTGACGGCTCTGGGATGACCTGGCCAGGCTCAGCATCGCAACAGCTACGAGGGAGCCCGGCGCCAACCTGGAATCGTCACGGGACCCTTTGGCCCCAGACCAGACCCCTCACAGAACCCCCAGCTTCGACCTGGCCCCTCATGAGACCCCCGCCCGCATCCTCACAGGACCACTCACGGGATCCCCGGCCCCAGCCTGACCCCACATGGACCTAAAGGGACCCTTCATGGGATCTCCGGCCCCAGTGCAGCCCCTCAAGGGACCCTTCATGGGATCTCCGGCCCCAGTGCAGCCCCTCAAGGGACCCTTCACAGCATCCCGGACCTGGCCCAGCCCAGTCCCTCACGGGACCCTTCACGGGATCCCCGATCCCAGCCCAGCCCCTCACGGGACCTACGGCATTCCCGACGTGGCCACAGCGCGACCCCTCACAGAATCCCCGATCCCAGCTCGGCCCCTCACGGGACCGTTCACGGGATCCCCGACCTGGCCCTAGCCCGGCCCCTCACGGGACCCTTCACGGGATCCCCGACCTGGCCCTAGCCCGGCCCCTCACGGGACCCTTCACGGGATCCCCCGTCACAGCCGAGTCCCTCACGGGACCTCGCGCGGCGCCTCAGCAAAGACTCGCCCTCGCAAAAGGCGGGAACAGCTCAGCGACCGGCGGAAACACCCGAAAGCTCTACGGAGATCCCCGAGGCGAAAGAAGCCGATCAATGCCGGAATACTCCGAAAGGGCTCGGCCAAAACGCCCGAGAATGTGGCGAAAATATACGAGCGAAAACGGAAACAACCGAGAGCGTCACGGAGGGCGAGGGTGACGGAACTCTCCGAGGGGTGCCTGAGCTATCCGAAAGCACGGCGGAACAGCCCGAACGATGGCGGAAACGGCCGAGCGAAAGGCGGAAGGAGACGATCGGGTGTCGCTCGGCGCTCGGCTGGTCGCGCCTGGCGGCCCGTTGTGCAGTGTCACGCCATGAAGCAGGACGGCGCGTCCCGCCGCCGCGGCGACAAGGCCAAGGCACCCCCGGAGGGACCCCCGCCCGCCCCCCCCGACGTGGAGATGCACGAGGAGGCGGCGCCGGCGGCCCCCGAGGCGGCCGGAGAGCGGCAGCCGCAGCGGGAGCTGGACGCGATCACGCTGGAGGGTGAGGGGGGGGTGTTGTTGTAATGGGGGTGTCTGTGGTGATGGGGGGGAATTGGGAGGGTCCTGGGGGTAGAAGGGACCTGGCACAGATCGAGGGACCCCCTGAGAGGGGGGTGTTGGAGGAAGGAGGCTGGGGGGAGGTGTAGGAAGCCCTGAGGGGGCTGGGGAGGGCGTCAAGGTGGGGGTGCCTGAGGGGGGGTGGGAAAGGGGCTGGAAAGGTCCTGGAGGAGAGAAATGACGGGATCAGTGATGGGGGGCCAGTAGGAGGGGGCTCTGAGGGAAAAAGAAATGAGAGGTGAGTTTAGGGTGATGGAACACTTTGGGGAAGGGGATTTGGGGGGCGGCATGTGGGAACGGGAGAGGGGAGGTGTGTTTGGGGGGTGTCACTGTGGGGAAAGGGATTTAGGGGGCACAGAGAGGGAAATGGAGAGGGGAGGTGTGTTTTCTGTGGGGGAGACGCTAGGGAGAAGGGTATTTGTGACAGCGTGTGAGGGAAAGGAAGGGGACGATAGAATGGGAGACGGAGCTGTGTTTTGGGGGCATCACTGTGGAAGGGAATTGGGGCAGCTCTGTGAGGGTGGGGATGTGTTTTGGGGACAGACCGTGGGGGACAGGGGGGCTGCAGACCTGCTGTGGTGGGACCCCACGGGGGTGCAGAGGGAGGCTGGAGCCCTTTGGGAGGAGGGAGAACACTCTGCAAAGCCTCCCCTGCTCCAAGCAGGGGCAGCAGGTCAGGCCACTGGGGACACGAAGACCGTGGGCAGAGAAACCTCAGACCAGCAGGAGGGGGCAGCCCTGGCTTTGCTCCGGGGTGCTGCAAGCAGAGGATTTGGGGTGAGGGGTGTCCGTGTGCCCCCGCAGACATCAAGGAGCACGTGAAGCAGCTGGAGAAGGCGGTGTCGGGGAAGGAGCCGCGCTACGTCCTGCGGGCGCTGCGGGCTCTGCCCTCCACCTCCCGCCGCCTCAACCCCAACGTGCTGCACAAGGCCATCCACGGCTTCTTCACCTCCAACTGCACTGTCAGGGACTTCCTGCTCGGCTTCCTGGAGGAGGTAGGGACAGGAGTGGGGAAGGGATGCCTGTCTTCATCTCTGCCCTGCTCTGGGGGTGCCCCCCAGCAGAGATGCTCCAGCACAGGAAGGATGTGGAGCTGTAGGAGTGAATCCAGAGGATAATCAAAGGGATGGAGCAGCTCAGCTGTGAGGAGAGAATTGGGATTGTTCAGTCTGAAGAAGAGAAGGTTTAGGGGTGACCTAATGGTGGTATCTGAAGAAGCAAGAGGAAAGATGGAGAGGGACTATTTGGAGTGACAGGACAAGGGGGAATGGCTTGCCACTGACAAGAGGGCAGGATTAGATGGGATACTGGCCAGAAATTCTTCCCTGTGAGGGCAGTGAAGCACTAGAATGGATTTCCCAGGAAAGTTGTGGCTGCCCCATCCTTGGAAGTGTAGATGGCTGGGGCTTGGAGCAGCCTGGTTTAGTGGAAGGTGTCCCTACCCATCGCAGGGGCTGGGACTGAATGAATTTCAAGGCCCCTCCAACCCAAAGGAGTCTGGGATTCCATAATTCTTTCCCTCTCCTAGGAGCCTCTGGAATAGGGCAGGGGGTTTTGGGGACATGGGGTGAGCATCCCCTCTTCTCAGACACGTGTGAGCAGGGACAGGTCCTTGCAGTCCTGGCCTGGCTCCTGTCACACCTGGAGCAGAGCTGTCTCCACACAGGGACAGGGATCCAGAATTTCTCTCTCCCCTCAGTCCATGGACACAGAAGCTGAGCTGCAGTTCCGCCCACGGACAGGGAAAGCAGCCTCAGCCCCTCTCCTGCCAGAGGTGGAGGCCTACCTGCAGCTGCTGCTCGTCATCTACCTGATGAACAGCAAGAGATACCCTGAGGTGAGACCCCTGAGCTGCCCCTGCAGTGCTCCTGCTCCCCGGGCATCCTCTGCCCCCTGCTGTCCCCTCATCCCAGCAGGGTTCCGGTGCTTCCCCAGGCTCAGCCCCACATCCCGGCTGGTCTCTGCCCCTCCTGGGATCAATCCCCCTGCTCTGACCTCCCTTCCCCTCCTGCAGGCTCAGAAAGTGTCCGATGACCTGATGCAGAAGATCAGCTCCCAGAACCGCCGGGCCCTGGACCTGGTGGTGGCCAAGTGTTACTATTACCACTCCCGCATCTACGAATTCCTGAACAAACTCGATGTGGTCCGGAGGTGGGATGGCTCCCAGGGGAGGGGCTGTCCCTCATCTTGATCCCCCTGCTTTCCTCCCTCTTCCCTGACTCCCTGTCCCACCCCACAGCTTCCTGCACGCCCGGCTCCGCACGGCCACGCTGCGCCACGACGCCGACGGCCAGGCCACGCTCCTGAACCTGCTCCTCAGGAATTACCTCCACTACAACCTCTACGACCAGGCTGAGAAGCTCGTCTCCAAGTCCGTGTTCCCCGAGCAGGCCAACAACAACGAGTGGGCTCGGTACCTGTACTACACAGGTGAGCAGGGCTCGGTGCCTGCCCCGGCCCCTGGCACCCCACACCGAGGGCTCCGGTTCCTCAGGGAACCCCTTTGAGCAGCTGGAGGTGGGGCTTCCAGGCAGGATTTGGAGCCCCATCCGTGTAGGTGAGGTTGGATTCACTGGGTGGCTTTCCCCACCCTCCCCGTGTGGGCGCAGGGCGGATCAAGGCCATCCAGCTGGAGTACTCGGAGGCGCGGCGGACCATGACCAACGCCCTGCGCAAGGCCCCGCAGCACACAGCTGTTGGCTTCAAGCAGACGGTGAGAGGGGAGTGGGCAGGACACCCCTGGGTTGGGTTTGAGACCCCTCAGGATTGGGTTCTCACAGGGGTTGGGTGTGGGACCTTCTGGGATGTCAGGCCATGTGGAATTTGAACTGGGATCTCCCAGGTTTGGGAACTCACAGGTTTGGGGCCTTCAGGGAGGTCAGGCCCCATGGAGTTTAGTTTGGGAGCTCCTTGGATGTCAGGTGCCCTGAGATTTGGGACTTCCCAGGTTCAGGTCCAGCACTGCCCAGGGTTGGGCTCCACAGGGCTGGTTCTGGGACCTCTCAGGTTTGGCACCTTCCAGGATGAGATCTGGGGCCCCCCAGGGTTGGGCTCTGCAGGAATCTCAAAGGGTCATGCCCCATGGGATCTCCCAGGATGTTGGGCCCTGCAAGGATGAGAAGTGCAGGACTTGCTAGGTTTGGAACTTCCCAGGGACAAATCCGGGACCTTGCAGGCCCCACAGGAACGGGTTTGGGATCTCCTGGTGTCTTGGGCCACACGGGGTTGGGTGCACAGGGACAGGGATGGTTTCAGGCCCCGTGGGGACTCACTCAGGGTCTCGCTCTGGCCCAGGTGCACAAGCTGCTCATCGTGGTGGAGCTGCTCCTGGGGGAGATCCCAGACAGGCTCCAGTTCCGGCAGCCCTCGCTCAAGCGCTCGCTCATGCCCTACTTCCTGCTGACCCAGGGTATGGCTGCCCACCCCTGCCTGTCTCTGTCCTTCCTGCAATGTCAGAGAGTCATGGAAGATCCTGAGTGGGAATTCTCTCCCCTTGATGGGACTTGGATGCAGATGCCACTTGGGAACGGGGAGGAGGAGGAAGTCAGCCAGCCCTGACTTGCTTTTTCCAGCCTTTTTCCTTCCCCTGTTCTCACCTTCTTGCCCCCAGCCGTCAGGACAGGGAACCTGGCCAAGTTCAACCAAGTCCTTGACCAGTTTGGGGACAAGTTCCAGGCCGATGGCACCTACACCCTGATCATTCGGCTGAGGCACAACGTCATCAAGACAGGTAGGAAGGAGGGTGTTTGGGGACCCCCCCACAGGCTGGGCAGGCCTGGGGGGCTGCATCCCACTCCCTTCTCCCTGCAGGTGTCCGCATGATCAGCCTCTCCTACTCCCGCATCTCCCTGGCCGACATTGCCCAGAAGCTGCAGCTGGACAGCCCCGAGGACGCCGAGTTCATCGTTGCCAAGGTACCAGCACAGGGACTCCCACCCATCCCTGTGGGGTCCGGGGGTGCCCACAGCTCCCCACCCTGCCCCGTTCCCCAGCACCCCCTCCCTGCAGCACAGTTGGGTTTGGGTTGAGGCTCCTCCAGGGAACACTGGGGACGCTCAGGGCGCCACGTCCCCGCTCTGTGTGAGCCCTCGGGGACACCCCGTGCCCTGCCCCGTGCCCGGGCTCGCAGGCCATCCGCGACGGCGTGATCGAGGCCAGCATCAACCATGAGAAGGGCTACGTCCAGTCCAAGGAGATGATCGACATCTACTCCACGCGGGAGCCCCAGCTGGCCTTCCACCAGCGCATCTCCTTCTGCCTCGACATCCACAACATGTCTGTGAAGGTCAGCACGGCGTGTCCCCAGGTCCCTGATGGGGACAGCAGGACACGGCTCAGGGCTGGCTCAGTTCTGAGCTGCTCCTCCTCTTCTTTCTCTCCAGGCCATGAGGTTCCCACCTAAATCTTACAACAAGGACTTGGAATCTGCAGAGGTGAGATCTCACCAGGGTCTCTGCAGCCACCATGGCCACGGGAAGGATGTGGCTCCTGTTCCCCAGCTGCCACCAACCTCGGCCTTTGCTTTCCAGGAGCGCCGGGAGCGTGAGCAGCAGGACCTGGAGTTCGCCAAGGAGATGGCAGAGGATGATGATGATGGTTTTCCATGACCCTGGGCCCTGGCTGTACTTTTTTATTTGTCCCTTGGACAGATGGTGGCTGAGCAGGGCCCTCCGTCCCCCCCCAGACCCCCTTTTATAAATCCCTGCATGTCTGTACTGTGGGATGGGACAAGGGGGGTTCCCTGGGCCCACACCCCCTGACCACCTGCACTTGTGGTGGGACCCCCCTCCCCAATAAACATCCTCAAAACGATCCCTGTGGTGATATCGGAGCCGATGCCAGGGGGGCTGCGAGGGGAGCGGGGCTGGAGGGAGCAGGAGTGGGGTCTCCACTGGTTCCCCCCCAGCTCCCACGGCAACAACGGGGTCAAACTTTGTTAAACTTCAATTATGACTTTTAAAATAAAAGATGGAAAAACACCAGCCTGGGTGGCTCCTGCTGTGGGTTTGTTGGGATGGGGAGGGGGCATGGGGCTGGTTTGGGGTCTCTGCTCTATCCGTGGGGCTAGGCACCAGTGGTGGAACTAGATCTGGGGGCCTGGAGCTTTGTCTCAGTGGTGCTGGGAGTGGCCCCAGCAGCTCCAGGATGCTATCCCAGCAGGATTCCATTGGGAAAGGCACGGAGCCCACCTTGTGCCCCACACCAACCCTCGGGGTGATGGTGACAGGGACATGCAGCTGCTCCAGGTTGGTCCCATCAGCATCTGGGATGAGTTCTGTGAGCAAATCTGGGAATCTCCCAGCCACGCCCCTGCCGGGATGGCAGCCAGGGCTGCAGGTCAAGAGCGGGGCTCTCCCGGCCAATTCCCGCTCCAGCAGGGACCAGAGAGGCAAGAGCCCAGCCAGGGGGGCTGGGGCTGGCACTGGGGACACAGGGACATCCCAGGAGCACTGGTGTGTTGGCAGACGTTGGGAAGGGGCTGAGGGTGCCCAGGTTGGGCCTGGGGAAGAGGAAGGGAGACCACGAGGCTGAAACACAACAGGGAGAATGCCCAGGAGAGTCCCTGGACTGAGCAGCTCTGGCCCCATGGTGCGGGGGCATTTGCTGGGCCAGCTCCTTCCCCCAGCCCCAAACACCCACAGTTTCAGATTTGAAACCACTTCCTTCCTTGGAAAGCTGACAGGGCCCTTGGCACTGATTCAATCCCCCCACGCCCCCATCACAATTCCTGAAAACACCATCCTGCTGAGAGGGCAGATCCACTCTGGGGGGATGCCGTGGGTGCTCAGACTGAGGGGACCATGCTGAGCCCCTCAATGGCCACTGGTTCTTCCTGGCTCCAGTGTGGGGGACAGGCACAGCTGGGGGGGGGGGGCTGTTTCTCCCAAAAATCCCATGAACGGTCTCTACTGCCAAAGTCTTTTCACACATCTGGAGGGCAGAACGTTTAGTGCTGCCAGGTTTGAAGGGAGGTCACCAGTAGGTTTCAGAGTTAACACCTGCCTGTGCCAGGAAGGCTCTGCTTGGTACTCATGGATTGGCTGCAGCTGATGGGGGATTATTTCCCAGCTGGGGGCAGGAACTTCCAGGACTTCTGGGACAGGTGTTGTGGCTGTACCCCAAAAACTACCCCACTGAGTGTGTGGCCCATCCCAGTGACCACCAACATCTGCAACCTGCAGAGCCCGGGTTCCCTGTCCCCATCCCAGCCCACACAGCCTCCAGGAGGGCAGCAGCGGGACCCACCCAGGGGTCAGGGGTGCAGAATGAGCCTCCCCAGCCCAGTGCTGCCCTGGGGTCACCCTGTCCGGGGCTGTGAGGGGAGCGGGTGCCTCCCGTGCCCCGGCCGGCCCGTGCTGGGCAGGAGCCGGCCAGCTGGCACCGGCCCAACAGATCCTGGAAGGACTTGCGGGAAGCGGCACGAGCCAAAATTCCCTCGTCAGTGCAATGGAGGCGGGAGCAGCCACCCCTTGCCAAGGGCTGCCCTGGAAGCCTCTTCCCTGTAAGGGCAGAGGGGGGCTGGGCCCTGGAGGTTGGGGTCAGCCCGATGTGGCCATGCTTGGTGCTGCACATGGGGACACTGGGCAGAGCCCGGCCTCACAGTGCCCAGCAGGCCAGGATCTGGCCCTGTGGTGCTGTCCCAGGGAGCCACAGCCCTGGACAGGTGCCTGGACCGGGTCGCACCTTGGCCACCTCCAATTGGTGCCACCACCATGAAGGTCACACCACCAACACCCACCCTGATGCCCGGGTGAGGGTATGGGGCAGCTGACAGGGGTGCTGCCCACGTGGGCTGGGCATGGAGACAATCCCAGAGTGACAGCAGCAGCGAGAAGCCACCATCCCCTTGACCGGTCACCTGCGAGTGACCCTGTGAGTGACCCTGCACATGACCCTGCCGTGCTGGGCACTGGCCCACCTGGCCAGCGTAGTGGGAGCCCTGCGAGCAGGTTAATGAGTCACCAAGGCACCACCTGCCCTGTCCCAGCACCCGCCTCAGTGCCTGGGCTCCTCCGGGCGACTGCAGCCGCACCGAGGGGCACCGCTGCCCACCGGGAAAGCCCCACGCTGTGGCCGCGGTCGAGCACCCGGTTTGCAGATTTGCATGCTGTGATTAAGGCAGTGAAGCAATCGTGCTGTTGCCTCATCGGTGAGAATCCCCGAGGCCCGTGCACTATAAATGCCCCGGGATCAATGAGCACAGCCAGGCAGGAGCGAGCGGAGCCGGGCCGGGCTGGGCAGGGCTGCACTGCACAGAGGAGGAGACACCGAGCCGGGCACTCACCATGTGCTTCCTCACCCGTGAGTACCCAGCACCCACTGCAGCACCCCCATCTCCCACTGCTCCCACTACACCTGCTTCCCCCACTGCTCCCACTGCACCCAAGCCACCCCTAAACCCCACTTTGCCCATAGGACCCGCTGCCCCCACAACCACAGCACCCACTGCAGCCAGACCACCCATTCCAACAGCAGCACCCACTGTCCCCACTGCACACTCTGCACCCAGAGCACCCATAAACCCACCCTACCTGTAGCACCTGCTGTATCCACACACCCAGAGCCCCCTGCTGCTGCCCTCAGCACTGGTCGGATGCAGGGAACACCGGTCCCTCTTGCCCGTTGGGGTCTCTGCCCCTTCCCCAGGCCACACTGCTGTCACCATCCCCAGGGTGGTCCTGGTTGCTGAGCCCATCCTGGCTGAGGGTCGGGGCTCCCTGGGGTGTCTGGTGGATGCTGAGCCGCTGTCCCCGCAGGTGGGCTGGCGCTGCTGCTGAGTGTGCTGCTGTGGCGGGCGCTGCATGGGGCACCACTGACAGAGCTCTCAGGGGACCAGGACTTCCAGCTCTTCCTGCAGAGGAACCTCGAGTTCACCCGCAAGATCCGTGGGGATGTGGCTGCGCTGCAGCGCGTGGTGGTGAGTCCCACATGCTGCCGAGGGGGGATGGCAGCTGCTGTGAGGTCAGAGATAAGGTGACCTTCCCCTCCCTGCCTTATCGGCACCGCAGGGCCAGGAGCCAGCAGGGTCCCCTCCACTGCCCAAAGCTCAGCCCCGAGGTGTTGGGGCACCCACTGAGGACACGTGGTGACATTCCTGGGTACACACTTGCCAGGGCAGCCACACCTCTATCCCCATTGCATCGGGTCCACTCCGTCCCCTCCCTCCTCCTGGCTGGGCTGCACAGGGTCCCACAGCCCAGGATGGGATGCTGGGGGGTGCTGGGGTGTCAGGGTCCTCTGGTGTCCTGACCCTGTCCCTTTTGTCCGCAGTGTGACACCTTCCAGCTGTGCAAGGAGGACGAGCTGATGCTGGTGCGGCAGGACCTGGACATCACACAGGTGCCACTGGAGCAGTGTCACAAGCGCACCTTCCAGGCAGTGAGTGCACCCCTGCCATGAGCTGGGCAGCTCTGTCACAGCTCGGGCCACCCCAGAGCCTCGAGTGTCTTGGTGGCCGGGCCACTCCCAGCCCCACTGACCACACCATGCCCACCACAGGAGACCTGCTTCAGCCAGATCCGCGCCGGGCTCCGCGTCTACCACGGCTCTCTGGCCACCCTCCAGGCCCTGCTGCCCGGGCACGCTGGGCTGCTGGAGACCCTGCAGCTGGACATGGCCAACCTGTCCTCCAACATCCAGCAGCAGGTGCGGGGGCAAAGGGGGGACTTTGTGGGGACAGGTGGGTAAAGCAGGAGGGGTGGGCATGGTGGGGGCTGCACTCACAGGGAGGGGTGGGCAGCATGGTGGGGGCTGCATCCCCAGAAGGGGCACACTTGGGCAGGGAGGCATCTCCAGGCCTGGAGCTGATGCCTCTGCCTCTGCCTGGCTGCAGATGGAGGACCTGGGCCTGGCCACGGTGACGTACCCCACAGAGAACCAGGACCCCCTCCCCACCTTCTCCACCAACTTCCACCATCAAGTTGGCAGCTTCTTCATCCTGGCCAACTTCCAGCGGTTCCTGGAGACGGCGTACCGGGCACTGCGGCACCTGGCCAGCCTCTGACCCCTGTTTGTGGATGTCCCACCTGAGGGACATCCCGGGAGCACCCCACTTCCTGCTTATTTAATATTTATGGCTATTTAATATTTATCTGTCTGGGGATGCTCCCCCGCCCGCAGCCCCGGGCAGGCGCCAGGGGATCCTGCGGTGGATCCGTGCACAGGTACCTGTGCAGCATCACCCTTGTTTAATATTTAAACACAAGCGTATCTCTGCTACGAGGTTCTGGAGCTGGGCTGAGCCCCCACAGCTGCTGCTGGCACCATCTGTGCCTCAGTTTCCCCACAGCTTGCACTGCTGGGGCTGCTGCAGCATCCCATGGGAAAACAGTTTCATCCCAGGATGAGGATGCTCCAGAGCAGCATCTCCCTGTCCAGGCTGCAGCCTGCAGGGACACATCTAATGGGTGTTATTTCTAGTAATTAATATTTATTAGCCATTAGGGAGAGAGGGGAGGGAAGACAGAAGAACCATAGGGATGCAGCAGCCTCACCAGGATGAGGCTTTTCCAGGGAGCCTCAGCACTTTGGGGAGCTGCATCTCTGCTCTGTCCCCCTTCCCTGCGAAACTCAGAGTACTTATTGCAGTTTAACTTATTTGTGCCCATCCACGGCCGGAAAGAGCCACTTGGACACATTCCCATCCTCCTGAGCCTGACGCAGCCCTGGTCCCGTGGCTGTGTGGGAGCTCAGGGCGTGGGGGGTTTTGTACTGTATTTATTGCTGCAGCTGGGTGAGCCCCAAGAAACACTCGCTTTTTTTCTATGTGATAAAAATGGAAATAAAATCTATTTTTGCACTCTCTCTCTGTTCCGCTGTCTCCTGCTTGCGTGGGAGGGAGGCAGAGTGCCCAGGGTGTGGGGACATAGGGACAGAGACACGGGGGATGAGGGAATGGGACTTTGGGGTGGGGCTGTGGCCGCTGGTGTCAGCTCAGAGAAATGAAATGCAGCCCCCCCCCCCCCAGTGCCCCCACCCCACGGCCTGAGCCCACTGAGGGCCAGGAGGCACCGTGGGACAGCTGCTTCCTCTCCCACACCCAGCAGCGCTGCTTGGGCAAGAGCCGATTCCTAGAAAGCTCCGGAAGCCACCCGGGCTGGCAGCACCCGCTGAGGGCACAGGCACCGTGCCCAGAGCTGGTTTGTGGGCTCGTCCTGGGGTTGGTGCCACTGGGGGTCCCCAGCCACACTTCTGCTCTGCTGTCACACAGGGACTGTGCCCCAGAGCTGCCCAGGGATGCGCCCGGAGCCCTCCCAGGGCTGCCGTGGTGGGAGGAGGCTTTCAGCAGTGAGGAAGGCAGATGGAGAAAAGGGGCAGCCCCGAATGTGGCTGAGCAATGTCAGGAGAGCCCTGGGCATCTCCCCCGCCCCAGAAAGCCCCTAGGGGCACCCGCAGCTTCTCCCAGCGCGTGTTTGCCCACCCTGGGCTGTCCCAGCTTCACCAGCCCCGTTTCCTGCCACAGGGCCCACGCTCACATCCCATGACCACCAGCATCCCTCGCCACACTCATCCCAGCCACACAGGGACAGAGCCCAGCGCTGGGCAGTGCCAGGGCTCCCAGTTCCTGCCTCTCCCCACAGGCTGGGGCCCCACGGTCACCGACTTCCAGGGGGAACCCCTCACCCACGGGCATTTGGCTGCACACACCCCACGGGCAGCAGTTCCCTCCTTCCTCCCCCACCTCACAGGTGCTTACAGAAAACTCCCTTCTCTTGCTCCAGCCCCTTCCTGTAAGGGGAAGCGCCGGTGCCAACGCCAGGCATGGGGCTGCCTCGGCAAATATTGACAGAGCTGGAAAGCCACACCAGGTCCTGCTCTTTGCTCTGGGCTAACGGTAAAGCGCTGCCCCTGGGCGAGCAGAGGTGCACGGGCAGGTCGGTGCCAGCTCAGGGTGGGACTCACACCCGTGTCAGGCTCGGTGAGGCCATCCCGGCCCATCCCGGTGCCACGGCTCCGTTATCTGCCCCACCCAGCCCCGCAGCTGCTCCCCTGCCCGGGATTGTGAGCAGGGAATGGACCCCTAGGGCCAGCGGGAAGGGGGAGGATGCTCTGCGTGTGAAGGCCAAGGACCAGCAACACCCGCAGCTATCCCAAATGCATCGGGGTCTCTCCCTCCGGCAAAGCCTGGGAGCTGCCAGGAGCTGAGCTCAGCCGGGGATCAGATGGGGTCAGCCCGGCCCTGAGTCACCGTCCTGCTGCCTCGTCCGCGGCCAGCACTGACCCAGCCCCTGCTCCACGATCCCCGTGTGCCCCATCTCCCTTCAGAGCCTCCCAAAACAGGGCTGGGAACCCCACCGGTGCCGAGGGGGGCAGGGGCACAGCCCAGCCCCAGGAGCGGGCTGGGAGTGACAGCGCCCTGAGGGCAGGGCTGGCTCCGCTTTCCCCTCGTGAGTCAACGCCAGTGGAAGGGGCAGAGGTGCAGCTGCCCCAGCCCTGCCACCCCCTCAGGGACAGGAGTTGGTGACAGCCCTGGGAGGATTCACTGCTGGAGCAGCTGACAGGGTGTGGGGTCAGTCCCAGGGGAGCCTGTCCCAGCACGAGGCTGGTGTGGTGCTGGTGAAGCCACAGTTACTCACCCTGCCCGTGCCATGCTCACCACGGACTGAACTCATGGGAGGGAATTCCAACAAGAACTCACACTCAGGGAGGAATTCCAACAAGAACTCACACACATGGGGAGGAATTCCAACAAGAACTCACGCTGACGTGGCAGAATTCCCAACAAGACCCTGCTTGTGGCTGACAGCACAGCAGGGAAGCATCCCTGCCCCACCCAGCGCCTGCTCCCAGTCAGAGCAACACAGGCAGCCCACCACCCACTCTCAGGTCTGGGACAGAGTGAGGGAGATTTCCCCTCCTCCCAGAACAAGCCTTAGCCACTGGATCTCCATCACCCCCAGGATCGAGGGGTTTTGGGGAGTCCCAGAAGCCCAAATGTAGATGATGCAAAAGCTGGTTGTACAAAAGGACTGATTTATAGAATAAAAAAAAAAAAAAAATAGGGGTGTCTCAGTCTCAAAAGTGGCATGAGGCAGAGCAAGGAGGTGTCTCTGTGTGCCAAGGGAGCAGCCCTCCAGCAGCTGCAGGGACAGGGCCATCCCAGCCATGCAGAGCAGCAGGGAGCTCCCTGGGCTCCTCAGGGGTCCCCAGGCTGGAGCAGCCCCCTCACAGCGCAGCGATGGCCTTGGCGGCGACGCGCCGGCCCAGGGGCAGGCTGAGGTCAGTGATGGCCAGGACGATTTTGGGACTGGACATGGTGGACACCTTCACCAGCTCTGAAACCTGCCCAGGGATAGAGGAGAAGCACAGTGAGTGTCAGCAGGAGCTTGGGATGTGCCCGTCCTGTGGGACCCTGGGGCACCCCTCAAGCAGGGACAGGGGTGTCACAGCTGCTGGACCCACCATGGTGAAGGGCATGAACTGGAGGATGCTCCCACGACTGCCCTGCTCCAGGCACTCCACACACTCCTCCATGAACCACTGGACAAACTGGGTGTGGGTGCCAGCTGTCTTGGCCCCCAGGATGGACGAGATGAGCAGGAAGAGGTTTGCTGTGGGGACAGGGAGAGAGCAACAGTCAGGTCACTTTGGGAGGCTGCAGGTGGCCTGAACTTCTCACTGGTGCTCCAGTGGTTGGATGTGACCCCACGGACCCATCCCCACCTTACCCAGCACCCGGTTCAGCGGGTCCCTCATGCTGACGGTGTGGAGCTGGGAGGCAGAGAGTGAGCTGCTCATGGAGCGATCTGTGGGCAGGAGCACAGAGTCAGCAACGGCCTCGTGGCCCCCTTGGCTGAGCCAACGTGCCCTGGCCAGCTCTGGCCACTCGAGGTCACTCAGCTCTGCGAGGGGCTTTGCCATGAGGTAACTCTGTGGAGCTGAAGAGGTTTAGATCCCTGTGCCCAACAGAGTCTGTGCCAGCAGGGCACTCCAGAAATAGCACAGATGATCTCTGCCCCAGCCCTGTGCCCTCTGCCAGCCCACAGGGAGCCCAGGCAGGTTTCCCACGCTGCTTTTGGGGTGTGATTGTGGTGTCAGGATCAGGAGCGGAGAACGGCAGCGACGCACACGTTACACATCCTGTGTGCGAGCCAGATGTTCAACAGCTGCACAGCAGCCCTCCCATCTCACTGTCAGGGTGCAATACAGCTACCAGAGCTGAGGCACGTCCAAATCTAGCAGCAAATCCTGGGACAGACCAGCAGGATTGAGCTGACCCCAGCTGTGAAGCACTGCTGGGCATTCCTGTGGGAAGAACTGGGTCAGGTCCACTTGAACAGGATGGGAATCCCCTTGGGAAGGCTCTTGTGCACACCCCACAGCCCCTTCCCAAATCTGTAGGATCCACCTTGTGCTGCTCTGAGGATGCTCACCAGAAAAAGAAAGCCCTCCCACACTTTTCTCATGGAATCACATGAGTTACGTGGTGGCTGCAGGAAGAGGCATTTCCACATCACTGCAGCAAATAGCCCAAAAAAGTCCTGAATGTCACTGGGAAGAGGTGGGACTGCCTCAGGAGGTAAAAGAAGATAAGTGAAATAAAGGGAAAAGCCCATATTTCAACAGTAATGAAACCAACTGAAACCGAAGGTTAATGGATGTGTCGAAAAATAATATATAGAGTAATTTGGGATAAGGGGAGAAACAATGACCTGAGAATGTCCTGACTCACTGCCCAGGAGTGTGGACAATGTTTGTGGGAACTGTGACAGCACCCACTGGGCAGGACATGGAACCCCCCCAGCAAATCCCCTGCTGGAGCTGTTGCAACCCGTGACACTGCAGGGACACGGATGTGACCAGGGCCCTCATCCGCTCTGCTTCAGCCTTGTTAACAACAGTGGAATGTCAAGATTTGGCCCCAGACTTCAGGAATGTCACCTCCAGCTGTGGTACCATGTGGGCTGGCTGGAGGGACACAAAGCCACCGAGCCCCTCAGGTGTGGGGTGCTGGGCTGGGGGGCACTGGCACGAATGGAAGGTTTAATCTCACCCTTATAAGTGGTCCTGATTAAAAAAAAATAAAGAATTCGACCTTTCCCAAATGCAAAAACTCCAAGATAGCTCAAAAAACACTTGAGAGCTTGAAATCCTCACCCAGCCGGTTTGGGAAGGGAAGGTGTTCTGTGCAAATACACATTTCACATCCAAAAGGGACAGTGAGGCAAGGGAGCTGCGCCCCCTCCCCTCCTGCACTTACTGGAGCTGGAGAGGATGTTGGAATGGTTTCCCCTCCCCTCCTGCACTTACTGGGGCTGGAGAGGATGTTGGAATGGTTTCCCCTCCCCTCCTGCACTTACTGGGGCTGGAGAGGATGTTGGAATGGTTTCCCCTCCCCTCCTGCACTTACTGGGGCTGGAGAGGATGTTGGAATCCTCCTCGTTGGAGCTCAGCAGCCTCATGAGCTTGGAGGGCTGTGTGTCATCCAGTGGGAACAGGCTGATGTAATCCTGGGGGGAGAGCGGGGTCAGCCCCACCAGCCCCTCACCCTGCACAGGGCTGGAGACCCACCCTGGGCTCAGCACAGCCCCACAGCCCAGGATCTGGTCTCTGTTCACCCAGAGCACCCAGTCTGGGCTGGACACACGCTGACCAGCTCGTTGCAGCCCCTTGCCAAGAAAAGAGAAAGGAAAATCCTGAATTTTAAGGTTGGAAAGCCTCAGAGAACCCAGAGAAGCTGGGCAGGGAGTCTGGCTTTATCCACCCGCTCCTGCCACCCTCACCTTCCCCAGCCACTGCTGCTTTTGGGCACAGAGAGCTCTCAGCCAAGCCCTGCTCCCCCCAGACACACCTCAATGTCCTCCCGGTGCCTCTTCTTCTGCCGGGCCGAGGCCTGGACCTTGCTGTGGGAGGAGTAGGAGCTCAGGGCACACCACACAGAGAGCCTGGGGACAGAGCAGGGACACGGCCAGGTGCTGCCAGCCCACCTGACACTGGGGTGTGGGACATGGCAGCCTCCTCCTCAGAAGGAGACAGCAGAGAATGGGGACCAGAATGGGAACTGCTGGCACTGCTGAAGCCAGAGGGGGATTTGGGCAGCTGGGATCCTCATCCCAGCACAGACCATCCCCCTGTCTCCCCTAACAGGCATCAAGGAGACAATCTCCATGGGTCTGGGGTCTTACTTAGCCAGGGCCTTCCCGGGGGGGTCCATGAGGGTGTGCCACTTGGAGGAGTCTGTCAGCAGGTTGGGCAGGATGTGGCCCAGCAGCGTCAGCGTCAGCTGCTGCATGTCCAGGCAGAAGATGGCGTAGAGCAGCTCCACGGCCCTCAGCGTGTGCTCCTTCCGTGTCTCCTTCAGCAGCTCCTGCAGGGAGTGGGGGAGAGGTGGGCCTGCCCAGAACTGTCCCAGCACCCAGCCCAGGGACACCCAGGACACTGAGAACACAAACCAGACCCACCAGTCCTGGCCTCAGCACCCCACCCAGCATTAGGGATCCCTCCTGCCCCCTCATACCTTGACCAGGTTGTTGCAGAACCAGTAGACGCCCCCCATGTGCAGCAGGGTGTCGAAGATGTGGATGGAGCGGCTGTCGACCCAGCCCTTCTCCAGCACCTTGGTGAACACGCTGGTCAGCACCTCCTTGATGGGCTTCTTGGGGGGCAGAAGATTCCAGTAGGGAATGGTGTCCATGCCAGTGGAAGGGAATTTGATCTGCGTGGCCGTTTGCTGCAGGACGTCCGCACACATGTGCTCCAGGATGGAGCTCATGATCACCACGCTGCAGAGGAGAGGTGGCATCAGGCAGGCACTGGGAAGGGACAGCAGGGCAGAGATGGCACAGCCTGGGAGGGGTAAGCTGAGCAGGAAATGGCATGGCACCAGGAAATGGAAATGGGAATTTACATAGCACCGGGGAAGTGGAAGCAGGGCAGGAGAGAGGGCACAGCACTGGGAAGCACAAACAGGGAAGATGGCACAGCACTGGGAAAAGGAAGAAGGGCAGGAGATAATGGCACTGGAAAGTGAAGGAAGGAGGAAGCATGGAACTGGGAGGTGGAAAGAGGGCAGATGACACGAGATCAGGACATGAATCGGGGCAGGAGGCCGTGGCACTGGGAAGCAGAAGCAGGGCAGGAGGTGGCACAGCATGGGGAAGCAGAAACAGGGAAGATGGCACAGCACTGGGAAAAGGAAGAAGGGAGGAAAAGTGAAGGAAGGAGGAAGCATGGAACTGGGAAGTGGAAGCAAGGCAGGAGGTGGCATGAGATCAGGAAATGGAATCAGGGCAGGAGGCTGTGACTCTGGGAAGCAGCAGCAGGGCAGGAGGTGGCATGAGGTCAGGAAGTGGAATCGGGGCAGGAGTGTCATGGCTGTGACATTCCCAGTGTCATGGCTGTGACATTCCCAGTGTCATGGCTGTGACATTCCCAGTGTCATGGCTGTGACATTCCCAGTGTCATGGCTGTGACATTCCCAGTGTCATGGCTGTGACATTCCCAGTGTCATGGCTGTGACATTCCCAGTGTCATGGCTGTGACATTCCCAGTGTCATGGCTGTGACACTGGGAAGCAGCAGCAGGGCAGGAGGTGGCACAGCATGGGGAAGTGGAAAAGGGGAAGCAGGGCAGACGTGGCCCTGGGAAGCAGCAGCAGGGCAGGAAGAGGCCCGTGGCCCCAGCTCACCGCTCGTTGTAGAACTGCAGCGTGTTCTCTCCATACAGGGGGGTGGCCAGCTGCCGGATCATCTGCAGCGACTTCTCCCGCTCGTCCAGGCCCAGCATGCGGACGTGGGCCACCAGCCAGGCCACGGCACACACTGCCATGCTGCACACCTTCCCCTTGATGTTGTCCGTGATTTTCTAGGAGAGGACACAGCAGAGCATGAGCACAGGCAGGGGGATGCACAGCCATCATCTCCTAAGGCTGTGGGTCCTGGCTGCAGGGTCCAAGCTCTTCTCTCCTCCGTGGGTGACACTGTCCCTGCCAGTCCCACTGCCACCCACAGGGCAGCTTGGAGGAGCCTGTGGCTGGAGCCACATCAGTTTCCCACTTCCAAGTCACAGCAAGCTCCAAGGCAGCTGCCAGAGTGATCAGGGCAGGAGAACAGGGTACCCCAGAGCTTCTGGAGCCTTGGCCCCTCCTCAGGACACAGCACAGCTCCCCTCTGCCCCCCACCAGCCCTACCTGGATTGACTCAAAGGTGAGGACTCCATTCTCCCAGGCATTGAGGATCTCCAGTATGGCAGCTGAGATGCTCAGACACACCTCGTGCCACTTCATCTGCCTGTCAGGGCAAGAGGGGGATTCAGACACAGCTGTGGGGCCAGGGGAGCTGGGCTGGGGGCTAGCAGGGTGGGCTCTTACACCAGCTTCATCTCGGAGGAGTTGTTGAGGAGAGCAACCAGGGACTCCACCTTGGTGGAATCCGGGCGGAAGCAGGGGTGGTCGGGGTTGAGGATCTTCCCCTCCTCGGGCATGCAGGTCAGCATCCAGGTCTCGAAGAAGGGCACCTCTCCTGGAGGGTTGGAATCCGACAGGATCACCTGGAAGGGAACCAGCACGGGGTCTGCATCCCACGGGGACCCTGCAGGGGACCCCAGCCCCGGGATCTGTCCCCCACGCGGGGGTCTGTCCCCACCCGGGGGTCTGTGCCCACTCGGGGGTGCTCATGGCTGTGAGAACAGCGCCGCCCTGTGGCCCGGACGGAGAGACAGGCACTGGTCAGGCCCCAGCAGGGCACTGGTCAGGCCCCAGCAGGGCACTGGTCAGGCCCCAGCAGGGCACTGGTCAGGCCCAGCAGGGCACTGGTCAGGCCCCAGCAGGGCACTGGTCAGGCCCAGCAGGGCACTGGTCAGGCCCAGCAGGGCACTGGTCAGGCCCCATCAGGGCACTGGTCAGCCCCTTGCAGGCACTGGTTTCCCATCTGTGGGCTGTGGTTTCCCCCAATACCAGGGGGCTCCCCTGTATTGGAGAAATGTATATGTATATACATTTCCCCAATATACAGCCCCTGTATATGGCTCCTCCACAGCCCAGCTCAGAGGAGAGATGCCAGGCCAGCTGTGAGCGTGGCCACGGGGTCCCTGTGTCCAGCTCAAACACGTCCCTTGTCCCCCCACCCTGTCCAAGCCATGCACAGGGTCCCTGGGGCCAGGGTCACACAGCCCAGCTGGGAGGGTCTTGTGGGGGCCATGAGCTGGGAACCCCACACATCATTTCCTCCCCCTCAGCCTGTGTCACCCAGGGGACACTATTTATATCCAAAAAAGTTCTGCACATCTGTTCAGCAGCAGCTGGGCAGGAAAGTCTGGGAGTGGGGGATGAGATCTCATTAGACAGCCCTGGGCACATCCGTCCCTGCCTGGCCCCCCCTCCCTGCTCCCAGGGCAGGACCCCTCTCTCCCCCTCCCTGCATTCCCAGTGTTTCGGTATCGTTTCTCCTCCCAACACACACAGATGTCGAAACCTGCAAAATTTTCATGCAACTGAAGTGCTGTTTCCTGAGCAGGGCTGCGAGTTCCTCCTTGGAGGGGAAGGGCTGACACGGCCTGGCCATGCAACCCCAGAGCCAGCCAGTGCCAAACTGGAGGGGCAAACTGGATGGGCTCCAAGGCCACTGGAAGCAGCATCCCCACTGATCCCACTGCCTGTCAATGGAGCACAGCCCAAGTCCTCAGGGAGGTGACAGCCAGACCCCCTCCATCACCTGGCACCCAGAGAGCCCCAGGGACAGATTTCCAGGTGACAGGTGCTGGGTGCTGTGCCCTGGGCCAAGAAGTGGCTGCAGGGACAGGAGGGACAGTGGTGACAGTGGCAGGCTGGCCACTAGAGGAGGCTGATAGGCTGCAGCAGCAGCAGAGGCTGAGCTGGCAGGATCCAGCCTCATCCTTCCCCTCCCTCACAGGATCCAGTCCCATCCTCTCATCCCCTCGGAGGATCCTTACCTCTGAGCCATAGGTCTGGGCCACATGGCACAGCATGAGGAAGGAGATGTCAAAGAGCAGAGCCCGGACTGGGCCACTCTTGGCTGAGGGAGGAGAAATAAAGACCTTGGAGCTCTCTGGCCTCAGCAGCAGGGGGGAAGCAGAACCCCATGGGTTCAGGGGTGGGAGCCCTGCTTCCCCCAGACAGCTTTTCTAACCCCCCCAGTGCTTCAGTGTGAACAAGGGGATGTGCCAAGTGCTTCCCCCCACCTCATCTGCCTCTGCTTGAGCCCCCAAGGCAGCTCTGGCCTCCCTGTGGGGAGCCCCAGCCCAAGTGGGGCCCCCCTCACCATGGAAGGTCAGAGCACTCTGCAAGTTTCATCACACGGAGTCAGAGTCCTTATCTGGGCTGTGCTGACACATCACCCCTTCCAGGGAGGGAGCTGAGGGGCCCCCAGGCTCAGCTGGGGAGAGGGAGCCCATGGGAACACCCCAGATTTGGGATGGACACGCACAGGAAGGCAGAGTGTCCCCAGGAGCCCAGATCCCTGCTGGCACATGGCCCCCTCCCTGCCAGCACCCCCAGGCAGGCCTGGCACAGCTCAGCTGGCTCCAGTGCCACAGCCAGTCCCAGTTTAATCCAGCCAGGCCCCAGAGCATCCCAGCACGGGCAGCAGGGGGGGCACAGCTCCAATCACCCCACGCACGGACGCACAGGCACTCACAGATTTCTCCAGTGATTTGCTTGGTGAATTCATTCAGCCTGGAGGGACAGAGAGTGGCAGCAAAGCATTATCAGCCCAACCAGACAATTCCCAACCCTGAGACAAGCAGGGGGTGCTTGGCCTGCAGACTCCCCCAAACTCCATCCCAGCACAGAGGAGCAGGAGATGCAAGCCCAGCTCTGCAGACACCCTCCAGCACCACAGGGAACTGTCACCTCCTGCCTGTCTCTGCTCCCTGTGGCCACACAGGTCCAGCCATGCTGCTCACCCCACACCAATGGGCTCTCCCCAGGGCCAGCTGTGTGGGCATTTCAGAGCACAGACCCCAAACAGGCCCCTCATGCACCCCAAGGCTGGCATGGGTCAAGCCAGTTTAGGGGAGCCCATCACACAGCCCCCGTGTCTGCAGGCAGCAGGGACACTCTGCCCTGGATCCAGGGCCCTGCCAGAGCCTTCAGTTTTCTGAACACCCCCAGACCAAGCTGGCTCCAATTCCCTGTCCTGTTCATGCAGAGGCAAAGATGGGGTGCTGTGGGCTGCAGCTTCTCTGAGATCCCAGCCCTTCCCAGTGCTCCACAGGCCAAAGGCACATCCAGCCCTGTCTAGGGGGCAGTTTAGGGGGCTGTCTGCTCCCCCCAGCCCCCTGCCCACTAATCACAGTGCCACCCAGGTGGACACTCACTTGACAAACTTCCGAGCGAAGGATTTCAGCTTCCCAGTGGCTGCTGCTGCTGCCAGAAGCAAGTCCAGGCTCTTCCCAGACAGCATGTGACCCAGGACCCCCAGCAGGCCCTCAGGGGACTTGGAGTGATCTGCATCCATGGTCTACAAGCAAAAAAGTAAGAGGAAAAGGAAGTCATGGAGAATGTGTGCTACAGAGCAGCAACAAACTGCAGCTTTTGGGGTACAGAGTTGATCAGCTGCAAGAGCTGTCCCTGAGACCTTGAGGAGCAGGGACCTGCTGGGTTTGGGAAAGGTGGAATGGAGACCTCTGAGCCCCTGCCACCAGCAGGAAAACATCCCCTGTCACTCACTAGCAGCAAAACAACCAGAGTGACACAGGGACATGAGGAGTCCCCAGGGAACAGGGGAAATGCACACAGGGAGCAGCTGAGCGGGACGGGCAGAGCTGGCTGGGCTCAGGCTGCTGGCACTGATGACATGCCACCTGACAGCTCCTCCAGCTTCCTGGGAAGGAGGAGGGGAGCTCCTAATCTCCACGATGGAGCAGCAAGGCTCGAGTGATTCCTCCACTACTCCACCCCAGGGCAGGGGGAAATCCGGCGCCTCCCAACCGCCCTGGCTGCCTGGTTAGACTGAAGCTGCTGGCAAAGGGCTCCAGGCCCGAGCACAGCCAGCCCAGCACGGCTGCAGAAGGGCTCTCACCTTCAGGATGTTGGTGACAGTGGGCTCAGCCCTCAGGATGAGCCCGGGGTTTGGCTGGATGTTGGCGTTCTCAGCTGATTTCAGGGACGGCGAGTTTTCCTTGTCTGCGGCCCTGGGGGATCCCAAAGAAGGGCCAGTGTGTAGGAATCCATCACCCTGCCTGCCTCCCTTCACCCACTGGCACCCTCAAGGGACAGGCACTGCCTCAGGCCACCACCAGCTGCCTTTCTGAGGGGACAGACCCTCCCTGTACCCAACCTGTCCCAAAAGCAGCATCCCACCCCCTCAGGCTGTCCCAGTCACAGCCCCCCGGTGTCAGCACAGCTGTTCCCTCGTACTCCCCCCAAAACCAGGTGCTGCAGCCCCACTTCTGGGGCTTTCCCAGACTTTGGTGTGGCTGCTGTACCGTTTGTCGATGAGGTTGTTCATGTTGGCCTCAGAGAGCAGCCCCTGCTTGCTGCACTCCTGCAGCAGCAGGCTCATGCAGTTGCAGCTGGAAGAGAGAGGAGAGCTGTAGTCCCAAGGACAGCATTCCTATCACCCCACAGAGTGCCACAGGGCAGGGGGGCTCGTGAGCTGCCCTCCTGGCCCTGTCCCACCCCCCCGAGGGTGCTGCAGGGTCCAGAGCAGCTCTGGGTGTCACACATGTGACTCAGCTGTCACACACTCACTGCCTCACTCATGTGGCAGCAGCAGGTCCTCAGGAAGAAGAAATGAGATCAGAAACTAACCCAGCCCTGCCAGGAGCTGCCCCAGCACCCCACAATGAGGACAGGGTGGTTGTGGCACGTGGCTAGGTGGCAGCTCTGGCCACGGTGAGCACTCACTTGCAGCGCTGGTCGGCTTTGTCGAGCAGAGGGGTCAACTTCAGCAGGAACTCGAAGGCACAGTTCACATCCTCAGTGAAATCCTGATGAACACAAAGCCAGGCACTCAGCCCACCACGCTACTGGCACAGGCTCACCTCCCCCTGCCCCCACCTGCTCTGCCAGGGAAGGTTCTTGGGACAGGGAGCATTTCCCCGAGCAGACCAGGCACAGCATCATCGTGACACGCAGAGGCCCCACAAATGGCCCTCCAGTCTCACCTTGTCCCCTTGGGGATACTTCTTGAGTTTAACCAGCACTTGAGGCATCTGAAAGACACAGAGTGACATGAGGGCAGGCCCTGTCCCACAGCTGGGACCCCCCAGCAGCACCAGCCCACACCAACACAGCTGCACACAGCTGCACACAGCTGCTCTCCCAGCCCCAGGAAAGCAGCATTTCTGGAGCAGTGTGTGCACCCAGAGGATTTTGTGCCCCTCTTCCCCTCCATGGTGTCCTGCCACCATCACCTGGAGCCACATTTCTCCCACAGCATCTCAGGAAAACTCACTGTGCCAAACAAAATTAGGCTGGGCTGAAAGGAGGCCCCTGACAGCAAAGCTGATGCTCAGTGTATGACAGGAGGGCTGGAGTGGGCTCAGGTGGGATGGACCCCAAGGGACACATTGTGAGCAGTAGGGGCACCCTGAGGAGCACATTGTGAGGAGTGGGGACATACTGTGGGGTGTGGGACACCCTAAGGGGCACATTTTCAGGTGTGGGGGTACCCCAAGGGGCACACTGTGGGTGAGGGGCACGCTGTGGGGTTGAAAGACATCCCAAGGGGCACACTGTGGGGTGGGGAATGCCTCAAGGGGCACACTGTGGGCTGTGGGCACACCAAGGGGTACACTGCAAGAGAGGACTGATTGCTCTGACAGAGCTCAGCGCTCAGCAGGAGCCAGAGCTCCAGGGAAAGGGCAGCAGCACGCAGGGACTCGGTGCTGGGGCTGGGCCCTACCTTCAGGAAGGTGAAGGCTGTCCACTTGAGCTCCTCTGTGCCCTCAGGACACTCGATGAGGCCCACAAAACAGGCCTTCCAGATCTCCAGCACGAAGAGCGGGGAGGGGATGCGCTGTGGGGCACACACACAAACCCTCCCAGTGCTGGGCTGGCAGCAAAGCACATCCCCCAACACAGCCAGACCCTAAAGCCCTGCAGAGGTGTTGATGGGCTCCTGCTGCTCCCCTGGACCAGGACCAGCACAGGGAAGGCACATGGCATGGAGCCCCACAGCCCCAGGCTGCCTGAGCAGAACACACTGTCACTTCTGTACCTGCATCCTCTTCACCATCATCAGCTGCTCCACTAGTGGCTGGGTCTCTCCTGTGAGGTTCATGGTGCCCTCCAGCAGCACCACGGCGTGCACAGTGGGGAAGCCTGTCTTGTTCAGCTGCTCTGAGTGGACTGAGAGCATGGTGGGGATGCTGGGTGGAAGAGGACAGCCCAGGGTCACTGGAGTCCTGCAGGGACAGATTCCTGCTCCTCCTGTCCCACTCCCATTCCCTGGCCAAACCCCTGACCTTTGCTGCCCCAGGGCAGGACACTGGAACACCTGTGCCTGGGAGCTCCAAGGCACACCCAAGCCCTCGGGCTCTGGGAGCAAGCCCAGGGGGATCCAGAGCAGGGACAGCAGCTCTGGTGCGGCCAGAGCAGCTGAGGGATAGTAAAAGGTCTCAGGGTCACCACAGGAGCAACCCCCTGGGTGAGACTCTCCTGCAACAGGTCACCACTAGCCCTGTCCTCTCTCCTCTGGGCAGCCCCGGCTGGAGCAGGGATCTGAGCTGGGAAGGGACAGGGAAGCAGGGAGCCAGTGTGGAGGGAGGCAGGAGCCTCTCTGTCCTCAGAGCAGGGAAGATCAGAGTGGGGCTCAGACCCATTTTTCCCCCTGAGCCCACGGAGCAGCAGCACACAGCCACCTCTTGATGAGGGACACGCAGTCATCAGCCTGGCTCCGCAGCGGGGAGCTGCCAAGGTTGTTCAGGTTCTCTCCCAGCTTGACGAGGGACTGCTCCACAGTGCTCCAGGAGGCTGGGGAGGGAAGCAGGGATTCAGCGAGGGGACAGTGGCACAGGGGGAAACCAGGCAGGCCAGCTCCAAGGCTTACAGCAGCCCAGACAGGCTGAAGAGGCTAGGATGCAAGCCCAACCCATGGGTCTGTGTACTCCCAGCAGGTCCCACCCCAAGCCCAGCCTGGCACAGCCTCCTGGCCAGACACAAGCACAGATGAAGGTGTGGGGCTGTGCCAGGCTGTCGGAGCACAGGGCTCGCCACGCACCCAGGAACAGCTCATGCAGCCTTCACATTAATTCTGCTCCTCTTCCAAGGGCAGCAAGGAGGGGAGGGGGCAGAGAGTGGCACAGAGCCAGGGAGAAGACGGTTACAGCAAGAGGGCTGGAAGATGGATAGGCTTGGAGCCGCAGGGACAATGCGGCAGGAGCCGGGCAGGGGGAAGGGAGAGGTGGCAATGACATCTCTCCAGGGCCAGCGCGCGGGGCAGGGACATACACGCCTCCTCCAGCTTGGCAATGTGGATCAGGGCACGGTTCTTGGTGCTGCTGAGCACCTTCTCCAGGCGCTCCAGGCACATCTTCAGCTGGTTCTCCGCTGCCGCCTGCTCCAGCGGCTCCTTCACCTTGTCGGCGTAGAAGGTGGCGCAGCGCAGGAACCAGGTGAGGGCACTCAGCAGCGCCCGGCACAGGCTGATGCACTCCTCGGCCTTGCCGTGGCAGCTGGGACAGGAGAGAAGTGGGAATAAAAAGTGGGAATATGCTCACTGTGTGTGTGGAAGCTGAGGCACGGACACGGGGTAAGCTGGGGAACCCAAAACCCGGCGCCGTGCTCCCAGCCCACTCCTCTGCTGCGGATCCCAATCTGCTCATCCCACCAGCATTCCCGCTGTGCTGGGGGAAGGAGACACCCCCACCCCCCACCATGCAGCCTCCTCGCTGGCCTCTCCACCACAGGGAAACTTTCCAAGCTTTTAATCAAATTATCTTGCTAAGAGAAGCTCAGCATTGATCAGTGCGCTGCGAGAGGTGAATGCTTTCCCCTCCTGATGCACAAATCATCGAGGCCAGAAGTTTTGATCAAATCAAGCAGAGGATCAGAGCAGGCAGGAGCGGATTAAGGGCTGGCTCTGCAGTTGGCCAGCGACAGCTCCTTGTCAACATCTGCCACTGATGCATATTCATTGCTGCTGCTTCATTTCATCTCATTGAAGAGCCTTCCTCATCCTCCTTCTCCTCCCTGCCACACACTCCTGCCTCCCAGAAGAGGCTGTCAGGGGTTAACAGGAAGATTTCTAAGCTCTCTAAAAAAGTTTTTGTGGCCTGAATTGTCTGGACTCCCCTGGGTCCTGCAACACCAGCGGAAGAGCATAAAGGAAGAAAACAAGGCAGCGCCTGGGGCAGCACAGGCAGGACCAGATCAGGACACGCAGCCGGGGTCTGGGAAGGTGCAGAGGGAAAGGAAACAGAGACCCCCAGACCACGAGTCTTACACCCACCCCATGTACCCAAACTGGGCAGCAAAACCACAGTGAGGTTTACCCCAGAATAGAGGGGTTTCTGGCAGCTTCCCACAAAGCTGGTGGGGTTTGGAGTCCCTGTGCTGGCACTCAGGACACAGCAATTTGGTAATGGATACAGAGCTGGAGGGGGAACCTGCCTTCCTCTGCCAGGGTGAGTATCCTGGGATCAGACAGGACTCCCAGGCTCTGCTGGTTCCTGGTTCTGCCCATGGCACAGCCAGGGCAGAGATGGCAGTGCTGGAACGTCACACAGTACCTGAGGCGGTCACAGAACATGTCCATGATCTCCAAGAGCGACTGGACACACAAGTCCCGGGAGAAGTCATCGAACTAGAGCAGGGGAACACAGAGACTTCAGATGGGGGCTGCTCCAGCAGCTCCCGACACAAGCTCAAGCCCTTCCTCCAGGGCTGGGCCAGGCGCTGCGGCCACAGGACACTCCCCCTGGCAGCTGCCCAGAAGCCACTTGAATGAGAAGTAGGTCAGGACTGTCTGTCGGCCAGGTCGTGCCCTCCCGGGGTGGCGAGAGGCGGTGGGGCCGCGGCAGCAGGGCCGGGGCCGGGTTTCTCCGCAGCCTCAGGCTGGGGCTGCGCTGCCCTGGCGCGGCGGTGGTGGCCGGACGCCAGCCCCCTGCCCACCCCCGGCTCGGTGGGGCTGGCAGCGCCAACAGCCCGGCCGGCCGCGGGGCTGGGGGCGGGGGGCAACAGAAGCGCGGCCCCCCCGCCTCCTCCCGGAGCAGATGGGGAGCCCCGCCGGGCCGGAGCTTGCCCGCAGCTCTGCGCTGGGCCCACGCTGCGCTGAAGGAGGAAGGCTCGGCTGTCAAGGTCAGCGCTGTGCCCGCCCCTCCGAACGGGCAGCGACGCGGCGCCGGATAGCAGCAACAAGCCCTTCGGAGCAGAGCTGTGCTGGGCTCTGCTCTACCCTCCCCTGGGAGCGCGCCCTTCCCCCCGGATCGGCGGTGGGACCCCTGGAGGGGTCCCCACCTCGCCAGGGCTTTATGCCACAACTCCGAGCTCAGCCTGCAGTCCCCCCAAATTTTCAATGCCGACTGCCAGAGGAGTTCTCCTCCCACCCCCGTAACAACAAAGAGGTGGGGGAAGAGAAGTCATTCTGCCTGAAATCATTCCTGAGTAGGGGGCCTGTGGTGACCCTGACAAGGAAGAGAGTAGGGGGTCTGTCATAGCCTGCGAGGGGCTTCCCAGCACCAAGCAGAAGCAGCCATGGAGGGTGCTCAGTGTCCCCATGGAAGCAGCACGGGGACACAGGAGGGAAGGCACAGCTGAGCTGGTGTGTGGCTGCAGCAGCATGGCCCAGGCCCCGGCAGCTCCTCCACGGCCAGCTCCCATCCCCACAGCGCCGCCGGCCGCAGCGGGATGTGGTTTCCGGCGGTTGGGATGGGGTTACACACAGGCAGGGAGCCTGCCAGGCCCTCCAGGGCACAGGGCTCAGGCACTCACCCCCCAAAACCCGCCAGGACCCGTGGCAGCCCATCCCCAGGGGGACACGGAAAGGCTCGGGCGCTAATCCGCGCCGGCTGCCCGCTGCTGACTCAGCCCACACGACGTCGCTTTCCACTTGACCTATATTTGGTGGGAGTTGTGGGGAGGGAAAGGGATTTGTGGGGTTGTGGGTAAAGAGTGAAACCTCTGAGAGCACCTGCCGGAGCCGTACCTTGCTGATGGCCGTCAGCACCGTGGAATAAGACACCATCTACAACACAGAAAGCCAAAACAAGCGCGGTGTCACCGGGGCTGTGCGCCAGCACCGCGCTCGTTGCTGAGGAACGGCAAGGTCAGGGCACGGCCCCGCTGCCTGTCACCGCAGACAGGGCCGGGGCCGGGGCGCTGACCCGGCACAAATCCAAACAGACATTTTTAGGTGATCGCTGATGTGTTTCACACAAACTTTAGGCAATATTAAATGCCAGGATATGAAAGCGTGGAGCTCACAGCGAGTGTAGAGGCACTAGAGGGGCAGAATTCCCACCCTGGGCGATGGCGGAGGCTATTTATGGAAACATCCCTGCCCAAGGCACGCGCTGAGCCCTCCACTGCCTGCCCCAGCCCAGCAGAGGCTCAGATGGGGGATTTGGGGTGTCTGCACAGCCCAGGAGAGGCTCACATGGGGGATTTGGGGTGCCTGCCCCCTACCAATACCCCAGTTGTGTCACCCAACCTCACTGAGGTTGCAAGGTGACCCCCAGCAGCCCCAGCAAATCCTTACCTGGGAGCTGATGGCGTATTTCAGGTAGGACAAAATGAGTGGGTTTGGGGATGGCCCGATCATGGCCTGCTCCAGGAGAGCCTCTGCAAGGAAAGAGGGTCCAAGGTCAGCACCCGGGGACACACAGACACACTGTTCTCCCCTCATCCCACAGGGAAGCTGGCAAAGTCCAACAGTAACCACAGCAACTCCACACCAGTTTTATCCTAAATTCACTGAATCCCACGACTTTCTAATCCCTGATGGGCACAACAGGCAGAGAACGCAGCCTCTTACTAACAAACAGCTCTCTCCAGGCGCTCAGGCCCCAAAACTGCTGCTCTCCACATTCCCCTCCCACTTCTTGCCAAGAGGATCCTGCAGCCTCCACTGAGTGTCTTTTGCCCAGGCACCTGGGGCTGAGCTTGGGGCCACCAGTCCCCTGCACTGGGTGCAGCCCTGCCCGTCTGGCCCTCGGTGGCCCGAGGGGCTTTGCCTGTCCCATCTGCTCAGCCAAGCCTTTAATTGCCCATTTGAACCATGGCAGAGTGCAGGAAGCACCTCCCCGAGCAGGCCCCGGGCTGTGGTGCAGGCTGCAAGTAGGTCAGAGCCCCCAGATGTAAAAGGGGGAGCAGCAGCCGGGTGGGAAGTTGTCACCCCAAAGCCGAGGAGGAGGAGGAGCCACCGCTGGATGCCGAGGCAGGAGACTCCCTGGGTCTGGCTCCAAGGCTGAACCCTGGGCCAAGAGTGTCTGGGATGAGGACAGAAGGCTGGTGGCAGCCGTCCCCTCCCCAGCCCAGCCCAGAGTGGCAGCACGAGCCAGCCACATGCTGCTCCCTGCTGCAGACATGTCAGCAGCGATCTGCCAGGCCCTGCCGTGATCCCAGCAGCTCGTGCCAGCTTTCCCTCCTTTGTACTTCCACGCTGAAAGGCATGAGCTTGGGAAAGGACAGCTCTGGGGGCTGTGGTGAGGAAGGGAGCTGCTGTTCCAGCCATCAGGACCTCAGGAATGGGCTCAGCCTGTGTGCATACAGTGCCCAGAGTCAGGGCCAGCACCCTGCCCGTGTGGATCCCAAAAGGAAAAGGGGACATGGCTCCTTCCCCTCCTGCCAGAGGAGCTGCCCCAAAGAAGCCACTGAGCCCTGGCTAAATGTGGGCCAGGAGAAACCCGTTCCTGCAGAAATAATAGGGAATTATCCTCTCTGCGTCTGTTTTTGGGGATACACAGACGAGCCCAAGCCAAGCACCCCGCAGGCCTCGCTGCCAGCAGAGCAAGAGCTGGTGCCACCAGGGTGGGAACAGGCACCAGGGAGCCCCGGGGACCAGCTGGGCAGCAGCAGGACTGGCCCTCCAGCCAACCACCCCCACCCCCAGCAAATCCATCCAGAGCAAATCCATCTCCCCACGGCCACAGCTCCACTTGGCCCCTCCAGCCACGGCTCGGAGATGACAAATCCAGCAGGGGCAGCTCAGCAGTGGGGACAGGGTGTGGCAAAACCCAGACACTGACAGAAAATCAAATGGGAGGATGGAGAGAGGGGAAAAACATCCACAGGGGAAAGATCCCCACGCTCAGAGGAGTGAGAGCTGCTGCCTTTGTGGGACTGGTTCCTTTAAAGCCCCTGGAGCAGCAACCCCCAGCTCTGTTTATTTATCCACAGACTTGCTACACAGGGGAAAATCCCAGCACCAAGTTTCTATAATTAGCAAGACAGCCTGGCAAATCTTTAAACCAGACCTAGCCTTTGGCAGGATTTGTGTGAAATGCCCTTGAATTGGGCTGGGAAGCAGCCTTGGGAGCAGCACCTGGCTCCTGTGCAGTGCTAGAATCTGGAAATCAGGGAATCATTAAGGCTGGAAAGACCTCCAAGAGTATCTCACCACTAATTCAAGTGCCCAGGAGCCACATCCACACGGTAACTCCACCACAGCCTGTTCCAACGCCTAGCCACCCTTACAATAAAGAAAGTTCTCCTAATTTTCAACTTAATTCTCTCCTGGCTCAACTCGAAGCTGCTTCTCCTGTCCCAAAAACTAGAGCGTGCTGACCCTTGAACCCTCCCATGGGGAAAAAGGAGGGAATCACCCCAAAACGGAGCCAGCAGTTTGGGAAAGGGGCAAAGGAACAGCTGGGAATGGGCTGACACGGTTGGGAATGGGCATTTTTGGCGAGAAAAGTGGTGTGGGAAGGGGGGCTCAAAATGCAACAGGGACCCCCATGATACCCCAAAGGAGAGAACACTGGGGGCAACACCCCAATACCCGCGTGGGGACCCCCAAAACACCCCAGTGTGCCCAGTAAGTAGGGGGAGCCCCCCGCCTCCCCCCGACCTGCCAAGTTGAGGATGTCCCAGGTGGCTCCGCGAGGGAAGAACCGCTTCATGTTTATGGCCCATTGATAGTCGCTCCAGCGCTCCTTCCAGGCCTGCAGGATGGCCTGCTTCAGGTTCACCACCTTCATGGTCACCCTGCGGACGGACAGCTCAAGGCGAGGGGGACGGAGCCCTGACCCCACCGGGCAGGGCAGAGCGGGCCGGGGAGCGCGGCGAAGCGGCCCAGCGGCTTCGGAGGGGCGCAGCTGAGGGTCTGCCCGCTCGGAGGACCTGGGGGAGCTCGGAGCCGCCCCGGAGCCCCCCGGAGCTCGCCGAGGTTCGGTGCCGGCGGGTCCCGCAGGGTCCCGCCGCCCCTCACCGTGGCCCGGCGCCGCCCTCAGCGCCTGGGCACCGCCATTGCGGCACCTGCCAACAAGCCGCGCGCTGATTGGGCGGCAGGCACGGCGGGCGCGGGGGATGATGGGAGTGGTAGTTCGGGGGGGCTAGGCCGGGCGGGGGCGGGAGTGAGTGTGCAAAGCGTGGGTGGAAACGGGGGGCGAGTGTGCAAACACCGTGTGGGTGAGCAAACGGGGGAGAGCGGGCTAACACGGGATGTGTTTGTGTTTAAGCATGGGGCTGACTGTGGAAATAAGATTTGACTATGCAAACACCGGGAGCGAGTGTGCAAATAGGGGGTGGGTGTGTAAACACGGGGGGGTGTGAAAATGGGGGTTGCAAACACGGCGGGGCGAAAACAGCGGCGGGTGTGCAAATAGCAGGGGTGTGCAAAGGTGGTGGTGTGCAAACACGGGGAGGGTGCAAATGTTGTGTATATGTGAAAATGAGGAGCCGTGCAAAAGCAGGGTGAGTGTAAAAACGGGATGTACAAACGGGGTGAGTGTAAAAACAAAGGCTGTGCAAACATGGTGCAAAGGGGTCAGTGTGCAAAGGCCCTGGGGTGGTTCTGGGTCTCCCAGCACATCTGTGTGTGTGCAGGTGTGCAAGTGTGTGCACGCACATGGGATTGTGTATGTGCACGTGTGTGTGTACATAGATGTACATAGGTGTTCATGCACACACACACGTGAGCACAGGTGTGAGCACAAGTGTGTGAGCACAGAGGCGTGCGTGTGTGGGTGTGCAACCACAGGTGTGCACTGAGGACTGCGTGTGACACAGGCAGGTGTGTGCACGCGTGTGAATGCACGGGAGTGTGAGAGAGTGTGTTCCTGCACATGCATGTGGGCACCAGCACCCCCGGGCAGGTGTGCACACAGGTCCCTGTGCAGCGCTGGGCACGCGTGGGTGTGCACGGCCGTGTGCCGCAGACACGCGTGTGCACACACGTGTCACAGCCATGGGCCTGGGCTGCCCCCCACCCCCTCCCTGCAGCACCAGCAGCTAAAAATATCCCCAGGGATGGTGCCAGCCGTTGCTATGGCAACGGGAGGATGGGGAGCAGGGCCGGGGGACAGCCCCCCACAACAGCCAGCCCTCCAGAACCCCAACACCCTCAGTATTCCTAGCACACCAACGCCCCCCGAATGCCCCCAGTAGCCCCCCAGTAGCCCCCCAACGTCTCCAGCACCCCAGCATTCCTAGAACCCTGCAACCCCAACATCCCCAGCACTCAGCACCCCCAAAACACTCCCAGGCCCCTCCCCAACACCCTCAGCACCCCCCCAAAACTCCCCAGGGGAGAACCCCAGGGGAACCCCCAAGGCTCTAGAGCAGGGCGAAGGCCCCCCGGGGGCTGGGGTGGGAGCTCAGTCACCCACTGCCCCCACTGTTCGGGGGGGCTTCGCGGCCCCTTAATTCCCCGGTTAATCATTCATGGGGCCGGGGCGCAGCAAATCCCCCCGTGCCGGGGCCGGGATTAGGCGGGCAAGCGGCTGCCCAGCCGGCGAGGGGCCCCGGCAGCGGGGGGGTCCCGCCGGGGGGGAGCCCTATCCATGAGGAGGGATTTCCTGTGCAGGGGGGGGCCCCACTTCCCACAGCTGGCGGGGGAACAGACACCACGGGGGTCCCCAGGCAGGAGGGGCTGGGAGGAGCCCTGCTGGACACCTCCCTGGCACAGCTCTGCCAGGCTCCGTGGGCAGGGGTTGCTGGCCCCGGCGGGGTTGGAGGGGTGGCAGGGTGTGCTCGGGGAGGGTCGCAGCTCCCCGGGGCGCCGCGGGGGCGGCCGGGTGGGGGGAAGGCGTCGAGGCCTCGGCGCCTTGGCAGGGCGCCCCGGCACAGCTGCCTCCGGCCCGGGGCCGGGGGGGCCGGAAGGGGCTGGGGCCGTTCCCAGAGCCGGGGGCAGGCGAGGGGCGAGCGGGGGCCAGCGTGGGGGGCTTCCCCTTCCCACGGGGTCACTGGGATGGCTGGGACCTCTGATGCCACATCCTGCTGGGGGGCACATGGCCCGTGATGGTGTTCGGTGGGGTGTGAAGGATCTGATCCGGGGTGGGGGGACACCCCCGTGGGGGCATCTGCCCCCCCCCGGCTGCTGGTGGATGCTGCCTCATGGGGGTGTCCAGTGCTGGGGATGGGGATGCCTGGTGTCATCCCCTTCCTGGGGGTCCGGGGGGGGCACCACTGCTGACTTGGGGCTATATTTAGTGTCTCTGCCGCAGAGCAGCGGGATGAATTTTAATGAGCGTGTTCCGGCCGACTGCCTGCGCCCCGAGAACAGCACGGCCCCTCTAAACCCCAGATCCCCCCCGATCAGGGTCTGCCACAGGGCAGGGGATGCCCACCCTGCTGGAGCAGCGCTGAGAGACCTGTGGTGGCACTGGGGGCACCTCACGGGGGATGGGCAGCTGGTGATGAGTGTGAGAGGCGCCTGTCCGTGCTCCAGAGGGGCCACAGGCAAACTCCAGCCCTGCCTCAGTTTCCCCGCTGGGATGGGGGCTGCCGGGCAGCCTCGGGCAGAGAGTTCTGGGGACATGCCGTGGTGTTGAGATGGCGGAGCCTCACAGGCTGGGGGCAGGCAAGCTCAGTCCCAGCCTTATCGCGGTCAGACGGTTGCGGGGGGCCGTGGCTGCGCTGTGTTTGCTGAGGATAAAGTGTACGGAACAGGCAGGGAGGGACGGGGGAGCTGTCACGCTGCTGCTGCCCTGCCACGCTGGGACCACCAGCCGTGTGGATGGGGACCCCAGGGTGACACAGGGACCAGGGGATTGATGGGAGCTATGGGGACCATGGGCCTGTGGGGACCAAGGGCAGCAGGAGGTCCAGGGGTCCATTGGGGTCCGTGGGGACACCCAGCAGCAGTCCCAGGTGTCATTCTCCTCCTTGTTCTGAGTACCCCCATCCCCTGGGGACTGTCATTACTTGGGGACCACCATCCCCGGGAACCAACATCCCCTGGGGATCCCCGTTCCCTGGGTGGCACTGTCCCCTTGTCCCCAATCTGAGCAACACCGTGCACTGAGAGCCGCTGGCCCTTGGGGACCCCCCCCCCACCCCTCCCCTGGGTGTTGCCTGTGCTCCCCGAGTACGGGAAACCACCCCCTGGGTACACCCCTCCCAAGGAAACCTTCCTCCCTTGGGGAGCCTCCTCTCCTAGAAGCCTTCACGCCTGGGAGTCCCGAATCCCCCTCGTCCCCTGGGTGTCACCGCACGGCCTGTGCAGCCCAGGGAGGAGGGTCCCCACGGGGCTGGGGGGTGGGGGGCGGCCAGGCTGAACCCCCCGAGGGTCGCAGGGCCGAGCTGTGGGGCGCCGGGCGGGGGTGCGGGTGGGCGGCAGAGCCGCTTTAAGCCCGGGCATGACGGGACGTGTAGTCCGGGGAGGAAAAGGGGGGGCTGGGAGCAGGGGCTGCTGGGAAGGGGGTGGGGTGGCACGGGCGGGTCGGGGGGCTCCGGGGGGCGACCCTCAGCGCCCTCCCCAGTGATTCCCCCCGGGTCCTCAGTGCACGCCGCCGTCCCCGGCCCCACAGCGGCTCCGGCTCCGGCCCCACAGCGGAGTACGGCCCCCGTCCTCCCCAGTCCCACACATCCCCCGGGGGGCGCAGGGGCAGGGCCCCCCGACGTGCGGGTGTCCTGCGGGGCCGGATCCTTCCCGGGGCGGTGCGGATCTGGGTGGGACCCCCGGTGTTTGGTGTGTGCCCCTCCCCGGGCCGGGCTGGGCACCCCGGGGTGTGGAGCTGCCGCCTGCCCCGTGGGCTCTGTCACCAACCCCCGGGGGGACCGTCCCACATCTCCATGAGCATCATCTCCACCCCACCGCCACCCAGCGAGGGCACCGTCCCCGCCCCTCCTGGGTGCTGTCCCCAGATCCTGGGGGTCCCCACCGTCACTATCCCAGAATCCCGTGGGCACCGTCCCCAGCTCCCTGCGGGTGCCGTCCCCTGTCCTCGTGGACACCAGGTTGTCACTGTCACAGCATCCCCGTGGGTGCTGTTCCCGGTCCCTGTGCGCACCATCCCCACCCTGCCACGGGAATCCCCCTGGGCCTCGCTGGGCGCTGTCTCCGGTCCCCCTTCGGTACAGCCCCCCACGCTGTGGTCGCCATTCCCCGGCCCCGTTGTCACTGTCATGAAATCCCCGTGAGCACCGTCCCGAACTCCTGTGGGCATCAGCTTCACCCCACCACGGGCACCATCCCGGGGACCCGGTGGGCACCGTCCCCAGCTCCCTACGGGTGCCTTCCCCAACCCCCGCGGGCACCTCCCCTAGCCCACCCTGCACACAGCCCCCCACCGTGTGCTCACCACCCCCCGTCCTCGTTGTCGCTGTCACCACAGCCCCGTGGGCACCGTCAGGGCTCCCATCAAGCACCCGGCCACGGCCACCGTCCCCACCCCGTGATCCCCGTGTCCCGCGCTCCCCATCCCGGGGTCACCCTCGCACGGTACGCCCTGACCCCGCCGCTCCCCCGTGGGTCCCCACGCGGGGCCGGGCGCGGCGGGTGCAGGGAGCGGCTGCGGCCGGCGGAGGGGGCT
>VZUI01083791.1:0-10076 GCA_013401135.1 Cettia cetti
TAAAATGGCTGGTTTTATACAGTATAATATTGTTTACCATATAAAGCATTCCCTCACTGGCATTCGCCACTCAGGAATGTAACTAAACATTTTTTTACTTCTTACACTTAAGGTGGCTAAAGTGTCCAGACCAACAGCAATACCAATTACTTCCTAATTAACTTACTATCTTGCCTGCATACGTTAACACAATTTCTATCTGCCCCACAGGTGCAGGCCTGCACTCAGGCCTGTCCTTGGGTCTGGGCCAAAAGAGGCCCAGGCCCACTGAACCCCAGCTGGGTTGCCCACCTAAAAAGCAATCTGCTACAGAAATCCTGATTTTAGTGACATCAGCAAACTTGGGGATCATGGGATCCAGACAATCCATGCTGGGAGTTTCCTTGTTGAATCAGGGTGTGGAAAACTCATCCTAGAACCAACTGGCAGCTCCAAGGATCTGAGAATAAAAATTTCAGCTGTTTTGAGGGTATTCTGTGTGTTTTTATCCATGTTGGAATAAAGGAACTATTTCTATTTGGAATTTCTGATCTCCATCCCTCTTTTGAGACACAACAGAAGGCATTTAGAGAGGTTTGGCTGGCACAGAAATTGAAATAATTTCCTATGAATCCAGGGGCACAACCTCTAATCTCTCACAGGACTTGTCCCAAGGGTTTTCCTCAGCTGCAAATAAATGCTCGACCCTTGGAATTGAGTGGCCAATAAAGGTGGCCAGAAACTTGGGAAACATCACTGAGATGATTTCATGTCCCTTCTCCTTGCTAACGTGTGGGAAATCCAGGCCCAGAGGATTCTCAGAACCTTGTGCACGCAGGCCCAAACACTTAATTACAGGGTTTGACCTGAAACCTCAGAAAAAACTTAGAAATTTAGAGACCAGTAGCAAGAACGTGGGCTTGTAGCTTAGATAGAAACACATTAAACTAAGTAGTGGAAAGTTTTAGAGTTTGAAGTTTAAAATATGAGAGTCATAAGAAGCTTTGGTTGTGAGAGTCGGAGCAGTAGCAGAGATGTATAAGACAAATTAATTAGGGATTGGTGTGATAGTAAAAACATTCTTTGTGGCAGTAGTTTATCGGAAAGTTTTACAGTTTAAGATGTAGAAATAATAAGATGTTTTAAGGTGTAGTACTCTTAGTTTGTGTGCTGTTAGATGATTGGTCAGGAGAGTCTGCACCACTGCAGAGACGTATAAGACAAATTAATTAGGGATTGGTGTGAAAGTAAAAACGTTCTTTGGGGCAGTAGTTTATTGGAAAGTTTTAGAGCTTTAGAGTTTAAGATATAGAAGTAATAAGAAGCTTTAAGGTGTACCACTGTAAGTTTGTTTGCAATGAGATGATTGGCCAAGAGAGGACGTATAAGACAACTTAATTAGGGGTTGGTGTGACAGTAAAAATGTTCTTTGTGGCAGTAGTTTATTGGAAGGCTTTAGAGTTTAAATTTTAAGTTGTAGAAGTAATAGGTTTTAAGGTGTAGTACGTAAGTTTGTGTGCTGTGAGATGATTGGTCATGAGAGGATGTATAAGACAAATTAATTAGGGATTGGTGTGATAGCAAAAATGTTCTTTGTGGCCGTAGTTTATTGGAAAGTTTTAGAGTTTAAGATATAAGAATCATAAGAAGCTTTAAGGTGTAGTATTGTAAGTTTGTGTGCAGTGAGATGATTGGTCACGAGAGTCGGCACTGCGGCAGAGACATATAAGAAATTAATTAGGGATTGGTGTGATAGTAAAAATGTTCTTTGGGGCAGTAGTTTATTGGAAAGTTTTAGAGTTTAAAGTTTAAAACATAAGAGTCATAAGAAGTTTTAAGGTGTAGTACTGTAAGTTTGTGTCCAATGAGATGATTGGTCAGGAAAGTCTGCACCACTGCAGAGATGTATAAGAAAAATTAATTAGGGATTGGTGTGACAGTAAAAATGTTCTTTGGGGCAGTAGTTAATTGGAAAGTTTTAGAGTTTAAATTTTAAGGTGTAGAAGTAATAAGAAGTGTTAAGGTGTAGTACTGTGAGTTTGTGTGCTGTGAGATGATTGGTCAAGAGAGGATGCATAAGACAAATTAAGTAGTGCTTGGTGTGATAATAAAAATGTTCTTTGTGGCAGTAATTTATAGGAAAGTTTTAGAGCTTTAGAGTTTAAAGATATAGAAGTAATAAGAAGCTTTAAGGTGTAGTACTGTAAGTTTGTGTGCTGTGAGATGATTGTTCAAGGGAGGATGTATAAGACAAATTAAGTAGTGCTTGGTGTGACAGTAAAAACGTTCTTTGTGGCAGTGATTTATCGGAAATTTTTAGAGTTTAAAGTTTAAGGTGTAGAAGTAATAAGTTTTAAGGTGTAGTACGTAAGTTTGTGTGCTGTGAGATGATTGGTCATGAGAGGATGTATAAGACAAATTAATTAGGGATTGGTGTGATAGTAAAATGTTCTTTGTGGCAGTAGTTTATTGGAAAGTTTTAGAGTTTAAAGTTTAAAATATAAGAGTCATAAGAAGTTTTAAGGTGTAGTACTGTACATTTGTGTGCAATGAGATGATTGGTCAAGAGAGCTGGTGCTGTGGCAGAGACATATAAGGCAAATTAATTAGGGATTGGTGTGATAGTAAAATGTTTTTTGTGGCAGTAGTTTATTGGAAAGTTTTGGAGTTTAAAGTTTAAGATATGGAAGTAACAAGAAGTTTTTAAGGTGTAGTACTGTAAGTTTGTGTGCTGTGAGATGATTGGTCAAGAGAGCCAGCACTGCGGCAGAGATGTTTAAGACAAATTAATTAGGGATTGGTGTGAAAGTAAAAACATTCTTTGTGGCAGTAGTTTATTGGAAAGTTTTAGAGTTTAAAGTTTAAAATGTAAGAGTCATAAGAAGTTTTAAGGTGTAGCACTGTGAGTTTGTGTCCAATGAGATGATTGGTCACGAGAGTCTGCACCACTGCAGAGATGTATAAGACAAATTAATTAGGGATTGGTGTGACAGTAAAAATGTTCTTTGGGGCAGTAGTTTATTGCCCCAAAGTTTTAGAGTTTAAATTTTAAGGTGTAGAAGTAATAAGAAGTGTTAAGATGTAGTACTGTTAGTTTGTGTGCTGAGATGATTGTTCAAGAGAGGATGTATAAGACAAATTAATTAGGGATTGGCGTGATAGTAAAATGTTCTTTGTGGCAGTAGTTTATTGGAAAGTTTTAGAGTTTAAAGTTTAAAATATAAGAGTCATAAGAAGTTTTAAGATGTAGTACTGTACATTTGTGTGCAATGAGATGATTGTTCAAGAGAGGATGTATAAGACAAATTAATTAGGAATTGGTGTGATAGTAAAAACATTCTTTGTGGCAGTAATTTATTGACTAATTAACTTTTAAGAGACCTTGTAACCTGTGGCCTTGTGACCACTGACCATGAACTCCTGGCGTATGCAGTGAAGGCGTTCTCACTCCCTGAGACTGAGGCAAAAAATAATGTTTTAAGGTGACTCCCAGTCTCTTAAAATCCCGACACATCCCAGGAATCAGGCATGGCACTTGGAATTTCATCCTTCTGCATGTGATGAAATCCAAATCTACAGTTCTGTGGTGCAAATCAAACACTGGAAGGCCGTGGGATAAGCTGGAGAAAGAAACATGCTCTCCAATTTCTTCTGGAGTGTTCCTGGTTCCTGAGGACCTTTAGGAGGATTGGAAACGTGGTTTTGGGAAGGGCAGCTTCAGAGCAATCTGATATTATCAGAATCAAATCATGGAAATATTTGAGAGAAACAAGCAAAGGTCCCAAAATCCCAGGTGGGGCAGGAGTAGAGACAGCTGTAGATCAGGACAGCTGTAGATCAGGTCAGCCTGGGTTGTGCCTTGCACGCCTGGAAGGATGAGTATTCCAGAGAGGATGAGTATTCCAGAGAGGATGAGTATTCCAGAGAGGATGAGTATTCCAGAGAGGATGAGTATTCCAGAGCTTCCCCCGCTTGAGCAGGGCCCTTCCAGCTTTGTCCCTGGGATTGTGTGATCTCTGGAATTTGCCACCTTCTGGTGTGGTTTGCCTGGCTCACAGTGGGTGCCCCTCAGGTTTATTCCCATCCAGTGTTCCCCTTGGAGCTCACCGTTACCTCCAGCTCCTTCTCCCGCTTTTGCCTTTCCACTTGACACCCACCACACCCCAAATCCGAAATGTTTCTAATGGAATACAAACTTAAAGGATTTTAACAAAAGGTAAAAGTCAAAGAGAGATTTATTCCTGTCTCTGTCTAACAGAACCACAGAGTTCAGGTGTCTTTTGTCCCAACAAATCCCCAAGGATTTCACTATGGGAAAAAAATAATCTTCTTCCTTCCCAGATGCCTCAGTCTTTTATGACCAAAGCCTCGCTGAAGTGCCTTGGAAAAATTGATCCCAGCTTCACAAAAACCTGAGATCTGCCCTGATCTAATTCCAAGGCTGAGGGAATGAGGAAATAGCAGGACTTTGCTGTTTGGCAGGAGAAGGGGGGGATGGGAGAGGAGGACAATTAAATGGGAATTATTTGGCTCTGCCTTCATCCCGAGGGACTGCTCTGATTCCATAATCTAACTTAAATGTTGACCTTCACGTTGTCAGTGTAAAACCCAAACATATTAAACATGGCCTGGGGTTCCTGTACAAGATACTACAAATTGAGGAAGAGAGGGAGAGGGCTGGAATATCCTGGAGCCAAAGGAAAGACCTGATTGATAGATGAGGCCCTGGGGAGGGCAGTGTTCAGATTTCCTGTCTTTCCTGAAAACCTTAAAAAAAAAATAAAAATAAAAAAAAGAAGAAACAAGGAGATTCCTCGTTTATGTGTGGTTGATGCATTCAGGTTTCTCTTTTCGTGCTCTTTTTTTTTTTTTTTTTTTTTTTTTTTTTTTTTTTTTTTTTTTTTCGATAAGAGAGGGGAAAAAAAAAAAATTCCCCCTCTGATTTTGATTGGGAATCTTGCCAGGCTTCTGTCACCACCAGGAAAATGGTTCCTTCAGCAGACACATCTGGGCAGCTTCACGCCAATTCCTGATGGGAGCTGTCAAATCCAGTCCCAGAGAGCAACAGGAATGGTTCCCCATTCCCAGAGGGGGAAAAAAAGAAGATTTGCTTTTGTTTGATTGGAAAGTGGGTGGATTGGGAGGAGAGCAGATAATTTCTCAGAGACAACACCTTCACTGCTCATCACTTTGTAGCACTGAGGTGTTTTCCCTATTTCCCATCCTCTACCACAGCTCCCTTTTCCTGTTTCCTTCTGATTCTAAACCTGGAATCACATTTAAAAAATAAAAAATTAAAGATTTCTTGACCTCTCAGTAATGATGGGTTCTGTGTCTGAAATGAAGTGCAAGGAGACACAAAGTAAATAAATATAAACGGTTAAATACGTATGGATGTGGATATAAATCTGCAGATTCATTGTGATGCACAATTTGATAATTAGTGTGTAAATTCTCTGAGCAGCCCTTGGCAGCTCCTGGAAGCACCTGTGGAGTTCAGCTGAGGTTGCTCCAGGAAGGAATGGGAAAACTCTTCCCAATCCTTCTGAAGCAGATGGAAAAGGCCACGGGAAGTTTGTGCCATCACTTTATGGACACAAATATGGAAGCAGAGATGAGCCAAAATTTCCCAAATTCTCTGCAGGTCTGGAGAAATATCTTTGTGCTTCCTGGGGACAAACAGTGGTGCCAGCTCCTTGTTCCCTCCTCTTCCCTCTCCTGAAAAATCTCTGGATGGAGCCTAAGGAAGGAAATGAGCCTGGCTCTCATGACTCTCATGAGCTGCAGGTTTTATTGATCCCTCAAATCCAGAGAAAGGAAAAAAAAAAAAAAAAACTCTTGGAAAGACCACGAGTGAGGACCAGGATCATCCCGAGCCCCAAGGATTCATGGAGCCCTGGATAAATTTGAAGAAGCTTCTGGCAAAATCCACTGGGAAACTTCCTCCTCCCATTGTTTTCATCACTGCTGCCTCCTTAAATATTAAATTGAGTTCTTGGGGAAAGTTTGAAAGCCCAGGGAAGCCTGTGGGAATCCTTGCCTGGGATTTTTTTGGGATTGAACCAAAATCCTTTCCAGGTCAGAGCTTTGCCATGAAGCACCAGCCTGGGAATTAAACTGAGTTTTTGAAGTGTTTCAGAATATCCCCAATAAAAAGGATAAATTCCAGCAGCCTCTCAGATGAACTAAACTTTGTCCCAGGCTGCTGGAGCTCCTAAAATTCCTTCTTGGATGTTCCATAGCAGCCATAACTGGGATTATTGCCCCTTGTAAGTTATTTTTCCCATCATTTATGACGGTGCACTTGGGGTCTATAAAACCATATTGCAATAAACAATGGAAAAATAAAATCATAAAAATACCCTCAAAGTAATCCTAGGAGATAAAAAATACAGGAGGAAAAAAAAGTTCTGCCATTGGAAAAAAAAAAATGAAATAAGAGTTGAATCAAAAAAAAAGAACATTCTTAGAAAAGGGTTCCTTAAACTAGAATATTAATTATTATATTATTAATTAATATTGATGGAAAAATGGTACTAAAAGTTATCAAAATTGCACAGAAAATAATACTATAATGATAATATTAATAATTATAATACAATAGAATTATATATACTATGGACAATGTACTATACAACAATATATATTAGTTTATTAATAGTAATATTTATATTATTTCTTCTTCTAAGGTACAAGAAGAGTGTCAGAAGCTGAATATTTCCACTCCCATGTTTCAAAAAACAACTTTATGCAAAATAACTTTGTTAATAATGAACAATCTTGCCCTGCATTTTCCAGCAATTGGGGGAACTTCTAGGAAGTTTTAATTCCCTCAATTTCTGGGGTTTAATTTTTATTAAATTTTATTTTTTCCCAATATTTATTGTCTTGGAGTGTCACAATGTTGGAGGCAGGTAGGAAAACTTCCAAAGAAAGCCCCAATTATCTCCATGTTGGATCTGCAATCTAAGCCAAGGATTTATTTTCGTTATTCCATAATAAGTAGAACAGGTAAGGAATTATTTCCTGGAAAATTGTGGCTTGTCCCCAAACACAGAAAGAAATCCTCATTTAACAACCCCCTGTTGTTGCTGTTGTTCCAATTTTTCCATGCAGCATTCCATCCAAATGAGGAGACCCTGGAATAAATGACAACCTTGGAGAAGCCTTTGAAGCCAAATCTCTCAAAGTTCAGGAAAATAGACAATTTTGGTTCTTCCCTCTCAGATTTCCTGGGGAAAAAAAAAAAATCAAGAAACCTCCTTCAAGCATTGTCTCCATATTAAAGACTAAAGAGCATTTTTTATATTCTCATAAAGAGCATTTTTGCATTCTCACAAATTTCTCTGGGAATGAGGAAAATGTTCCTGACCTGAGTGTGCGCAAATTGGATCTGGAGTCAGGCAAAGGAAAATTCCTGATGGATACTGAACGGGATTTTCAACTCTGCATGAGGATTTTGAGTGCTCAGGGCGGGAAAGAAGATGATTATTTTATTATTTTATTTTTTTATTTACCAATGCAGACATAAATTTCATCATTGAAAACTCATTGATTATTTAATTTGGATTGCAATGACCTCCTCCAAGTGGAAATTACCTTTAGGGGGCTCTCTGCACATGGTGCTGTGGGATTCTTATCCCACCACTCATCCACTGTGATCCAGCTGAATTTATGGAGAAAACTGGAATTTTTTTTTCCCAAACTGGAATAAATCCATCTTGTAAAGCCAAGGCTGGTGGGAAAACCTGGTTGTGCCAGAGAAATCTCTTTTCACAGCCTTTGTGCTAAATATTTGCGAGCTGAAACTCAGATCAAACTCCTTTTGTGTTTTGGGATGGACCAGAAGATTTTTGGGAGCCCATATTTGGGTTTTTTAATGAACTCCAGCCTCATAATCTGGAATTTTTGGAAGTTCTCAGGTGGTTTAACCTTGAAGGGGTGAAACTTCACGTGGAACTTCCTACTCTTGGGAGCCAATATTCAAAATATTTCACTCCTGTTGAATCTGAACTCTGATAAAATCCTTGGTTTAGCCTTCAAAATGGCAAAAGCAGATTATTTTATCATAACTAGGATTAAAACTTCTGAATTATTTGGAATTTGCTGTTTCATCCAGTTGCTGTTATAAAGCCTGGTTCTGAGTTACATGGAGACGTTTTTCTGCAAAGAAAGGGAACTTTTGAGCAGAAAAATTATGGGATTAAGCCTGGAAATCCCCAAAATGAAAAACTGGAGCTGCCTTCAGCCACCCCTTGGGTTCATAACTGTGACATGGATCATTTTGCTTGTTTTCAACACCCTACAGATTTCCTTCAAAAAACGCCTTTTTGGAGAACATCCAAATTTAAATACTTACCTGTCTGAGGGTTTAAATTAATTTTTTTTCCCCCCGAGTTGTCTGAGCTGAGCTTTGATGCCCCTGAGCGAGGCAAAAACCCCCAGAACCTTCAAGTTCCAAAACCAAGAGCCAACCCCTGATGGAACCGTGGATTTTTTTTCCCATCATTTCCAAACGAACTCCAACTTTCCTGCCAATGGAAAGCTTTGGATTGAGGTCAGTGGATTTTTTTGACCGAGCCTCAGCTGAGAGCTGCTCTGACCCCCAGGTGAACTTCATGCTCTGGTTGAAACCTCTCCCCTCGCCTGGAGTGTCTGCCCATCCTGGCTTTGCTCAGCCTGAATTCCTGCTTCCAGCAGGACAGGAACAAAAATTGTGTGGTTTTCCAGCTGCTGCCCAGCACTGGGTTCAATCTTTGAGGGCCCCGTGCTGGAAATTCATCGCCGCTGAATCACACCCATGAGCTCAGCTCCTGCAAGACTCAACAGCTGTGGAATTTCTCCAGGAAATTCTGGAGTCTCCATCATTTCTCACTTTTAGCTTTGGGGGGGTTGTTATGGATGTCATTCCACTGTTGGGACAATCCCAGGAAATGGGGTCTGCTCTTCTCCCAAAATTTCGTGTTCTGCATTTAGGGGCAACTTTGCATTTGCTGCTCTCAAAGAGCTACAAAAATATTAATTAAATAAATGAATTTTATACTTCCATATGCATTAACCCTTGTTTCCATTGGTGGTTACAATACTTTCGTAAACAATCACTGGCAATCCAACTAATTAGTCAGAAATATCAACAATAATTGCTAGAAACAACAAATTTTATCCCAAAGGACATGGAATCTCTAATGGAGAGGTGGAGATGGAACCCTGCAATTAGTTAATATTATTTTTACTTCACTTTTTCTTCTCTTTGCAGCAGTTTCTCCTGTCAAGCTGCATTCCTGGTGAACACTGCCATCCCTGCAAAACCCATAATGGAGCTGATCTCCAGCATTCTCTACCCAGGTGAACAGCACCGGGAAGAAATCCAAAGGAAGATTCTCTGGAATGCTTCAGGTGAAGGAAAATCCTCAGGATCCCTTTCTTAAAATTATCTCCCGAGAGTTCTGGGAGGTTTTTCCTTCAGCCAGGAGTGAAAGGCCTCTTCCACTTCTCCTCCTGTGGTCCCAGACTCTGATCCAAGCTGAGCCCCACACCTCTCCGTGGCCAATTAGCACCTAATTATCTCCTTCTCTCCCAGTCCTTGGGATCCTGAGGCTCTTTCAATACTCAGCATTGAATATTGAAATATTTTGGTGAAGCCTGTGGATCTTCCAGCTCCACCCCAGAAAGATGAAGGCTTTCCAGAGGTCCTGTGTCCTGGGATCCCTGTGATGATTGATTGATTAATTAATTAATGTGTCCCCATTAATCCAGAGTCTCCACCTAGCCATAAGTTTATTTGGAGAACCAAAACTTGCCTGAAGTGAGTTTAGTTCCTGCAGGCCAAAATTCAGGTCATCAGCTCACGGATAATTATTTTGTGCTCACCTCTGTTATTCCTCAGGGTCCAGGTGACTACACTGAGAATTTCCAAAGGATTAAAATGGGAATTTTCATGTCCAGCTCCGAGGAACTCACCAGCACGGAAAATTGGTCTTGAGATGATCCCTTGGGAAGGCTGAGCTGGAACAGACTGGGCAGAGCTGGAGAATAAAGCAGAGATTTATTGAAAGGCCTTTAAGGACACACCTTGGGCAGGACAAGAGCCTGGACAG
>VZUI01083800.1:0-73168 GCA_013401135.1 Cettia cetti
GAGCCTGGAGAGGACAGGGACAGAGCCCGGCAGGACAGGGACAGAGCCTGGAGAGGACAGGGACAGAGCCCGGCAGGACAGGGACAGAGCCTGGAGAGGACAGGGACAGAGCCCGGCAGGACAGGGACAGAGCCTGGAGAGGACAGGGACAGAGCCCGGCAGGACAGGGACAGAGCCTGGAGAGGACAGGGACAGAGCCCGGCAGGACAGGGACAGAGCCTGGAGAGGACAGGGACAGAGCCCGGCAGGACAGGGACAGAGCCTGGAGAGGACAGGGACAGAGCCCGGCAGGGCCAGGCAGGAGGCAAACAGTGGATCTCACAGTGGATCTCGCATGAAAAAACAAAACAATCAGAGCAGAAGAAAAGTGTGTAAACGAGCCTGACGTTCATTTGGGGGAAATATTCACACGGCGGAGGCTCCTCATGAATTATCCAGGAGCTGCTGGATGAGAAGGGCAGTGAGCCTGGCCGGTGTTTCCTGCCGAGTGCAGGGCCCCAGGAGCAGTGGGGCTGTGTGAGGGGCCGTGCCCATCGCCCTCCCTGCCCTCCCCGGGGTGCAAAGGGCCCATCAGGGCCTCGGGGCTCAGAGCATCCCTCAGGCAGACCACGAGCTGCTCCGCGTGTGCCCAGCAGCACTGTCAGTGGGGGGATGCAGGCTCTGCATGGCTCTGACACTCTCTGGAGCCCTGAGGGTCTGCACAAAACCCCGTGCCACCTCCTTCTGCCCTAAGGGCGGCTCCACTCGCACTCCAGCCCCACTGCTGGCAGGGATAATCCTTCTGCTGGCAGTGCCACACGCCCAAGTGCCCAGCAGGACCCTGCCGGGCTGACTCCAGCTGCCCAGCATCCACCCTGCTCCCCGCTCGGGGACCCTCTTCCCCGGGGCTTGGAGCAGCCTGCATCACCTCCCCCAGCCCTCCTGCAGGGGAGGGGGAGCAGCACCGTGGGCACCACCGAGGAGGGGCTCAGCTGGCGCCAGCCAGGAAGAGCAGAGCCTCAGCAAGAGGAGAGTTTGCAGCACAGGTCTGTTCTCACACCTCCAGCCCATCCTGGGAGGCAGAGTGGCTCTGCTCTGTGCAAGCCGCACGCTCCTGCACTGCTCTGTGTTAAGGACAGGAGACAAGTCTTTCCACGGGCGTAAACCCAGCACACAAAAATAGATAATTCTCCCTTCAAGCCTGCAGGCTGTGAATGTCGTCAAGGGAATAAATTGCCCCGAGCTACCCCGTGCCCTCCTGGCCCCAGCTCGCTAAGGTGTTCGTGGGAATGCTCGCAGGTCACCGCCTGCCTCGCCCTGACTCACCTGATGCATCCCAAAATACCAGCCTCCCCCAGCGAAACCCGCGGAGCCGAATTAACTATGGAAATGAGCTCCACAGGCTGCTGCCAGCAGGCGCGGGCAGCGCAGCTCCGGTGGCTGCAGAGCCGGGCTGCACCCGGAGAGCCCCGGCTGTCACCGTGCCCGGCCGTGCCGGGAGATGCCGTGCTGCTGCGGGGGATAACTGCTCCGGGGAGCTGCTTTACCCTGCAGGGAGCACTGGCATACAAAAAGGCTTACAAGGAGCTGGGGTAAAGAAGCTCCTTACTGCCGTAGCTCCAACCTAGTAGGAGTATAACGTGTACCCTGACATACATCTGCTAAGACCTGGCAGTGTAAGGTTTATTTTTTCACTAAGTTATTTTTTACCTCCCTCTGGTCCTCGATTTACCCTGCATGGGAGGATTTATACATTCCAAAGAGCCTGCAAAACGCTTTGTGGAAGAGTGCAAAGGAAGGGTAAAACAGCATTGATATTGGCTGCTCCTGTGGGCTGGAGACGGCTGGCCAGGGGTCAGGAAAGGAGTGGGAGAGAAATCCTGGCTGGGGTGGCCACACAAGCAGCTCCATCCCGGTTCCCCTCCCACCTCCGCAGCGTCTGCGGTGGACTGAAGGCAGGATGGGCTGGGGGATGTCTGGGAAAAGCATCACCTTGGCTGGCCAAGCCTGCAGCTGTGACTGGCCCAGCACGGGATCACCCCCCTGTTTGCTCCCCGCAGCCCAGGGACCTGGCAGGGAATCGCAGCTCATCCCTTGGCTGTGACGGGAACCAGTGGCCTTGGCCAGCACAGCGGCTTCCCAGGGATGGAGGGACAGCAGGGCCAAGTGCCCTCGAGGATTCTGGCGCTGCTTCCCGGCCCCACTCGCAGGGACACAGCTGTGGCAGTGGGAATCTGCCGGCAGAATTCCCCCCCCCGGCGGCAGCAGGGATGCGCAGAGGGGAGCGCAGGGGGAGCCTGTCCCCCAGCCCAAACCTGTCCAATTAGCACATCCTCGCTCTCATTCCCGCCCTGCTGGCACATTCCCCACGGGCCCTGCGGAAGCGGCAGGCGGCACGGGTGCTGCTCGCACCGCGCTCCAACCTGGGGGGCACTGCACAAAGGAAGGGGAGCGAAACCCAAACACCATTTTTCCCAGATGCTTGACACAGGGTGATCAAAGCCTTGCTGAGAGGAGCGGCTCTCCATGAACTTGTGGGGAAGCATTTAGCCCAATTTCCTCAGGAAATGAGGCTGGTTGAGTCACAACTATTAGTCACAGCGCCTAATGAATTCTGAGCCCTTTGGCCAAGTTCAAACAAAAAGCTGCCTGGAAGGGGAGCCCGTGAGTGTCACATTCTGAGGGGCTTTGGGGGCTGCAGAGCGGGGGATGCGGGAACCCCCTGGCACTGAGAGCACTCCCAGGGCTCAGCTCCACGCCGACCTCCACCAGGAGCCCCGAAGGGGGGCTCATCCAGCTGAAACCCCACAGCCTGCTTTCCCTCCGTGCTGCATCCCTGAGGAGCAGGGACACCGGGATGGGCAGGCAGCGGGAGCAGCCTCCCTGCCCGGCCAGGAGTTTGCACTGCTCCAGCCCACAGTTTGCTGATTTATGTTTAAAACACAGACAATTAAATTACATGGGAGCTGATGCCGCTAAATGCATAAAGGCCTGGAATGCCAGGCCTCGTCGGGTTGCCATGTAAATCACCATGGTTAAGCTGGTAGCTGAGAGCACAAATAGCAGGGGCTGAGCATGCATCACCCAAAACTCCCTGCCAGCAGCAGAACCCAGGGGCATTCCAGGAGAATGTGTGAGGATGAAGGGACAGATGGGCTGGCATGGGGGCCCTGACCCGTCAGGGGGATTTTGTTTCGGGGATTACACCCCAGGTCAGAGCCACACGGGAGAGCCAGACTCCAGCAGTTTATATACCCAGCAATTCAGGTTCCAGTGAACTAAAATCAATACAAATAAAGGAATAATAAGAAGAGACATTGCAAGGACTGATGGAAAAGGAATAGCCAGCTACTCTGCTTAAAATAAATAAATAAATAAATAAATAAATAAAAAGGCACAGATCCTGCTGAGCTCCAGGCAATTCCACGGAGGTTTAGAGTGTTGTGGGGCAGGTTTAGGGCACCATCCCACTCCACTGCTCACCCTGCCCTGACCCAGCACAAGTGCTGAACTGGTTGCTGGGCTGAGTCAAGCAGCTGAGCCAGTATAAACCCAAAGCTACAAGAAGCAGCCCCATGAGCTGCTCCAGAGGCAGATAGGCCCATGCCCATACAGAGCAGTGCAGCTGGCTCAGCACAGGGCTGGGAACTGCCACTGCCATCCACAAGGGTCCTCTGCAGATCACACAGTCCAAACCACATCAGGATTTTCTCCTGCAGTGAAGTTTTTGCTCCTCTTCAGCCTGGGAAACACCTACAGATGTGCCAGTGCCCTGAATGCTGCCTCAGAAACAGCCCACAGGCCAAGAAAGTTGAGAACGTTTCCTCCAGCGCCCTTTCTTAACAACTCTGAGCACTGGACTTTTGCTGCTCATTAATTAACTCGTTGTTAATTAACGGACAGCATTCCTGGCGTGTGTCATTGAAGAGGAGCTGAGCGCAGTGGTGGGGAAGGCATGGGAGAGCAGGGGAGTGGGGGAAGGCATGGGAGAGCAGGGGAGCAGCTCCTCTCAGCAGATTTTCACAGCAGGAGTGACGGAAGGCACGGAGCTTTGGGGATTTCTCTGGAAACATTAGTGCTGCCAAAGGTCACCCATTTCTGTGAGAGCTCCACAATTCAAACAAGCAGCCCTTGCAAGCCAATTAGCAGCAAATGTGACAGATCTGGATTTTATTTATGTAGCATCTAGCAAACAAAAGCAGATTTCAGCCCCATCTAACAGGGACACAGAGCCTGGCAGGGCCACGTGCTGGGTTGCCTTGGCTTGCTCCGTGCACTCAGTGTGTCCCCATGGGTGTCAGGTCTTCCACAGCAACACAGGCTGTGGCAAAAAGAACACCCCACAAATTACCACCAGTGCCACAATGAGTAAATTTAAACTGAGAAAAAAGGAAGCCCTTTTCCACACAGAGCACAATTACATGGTACAGTTTATTACCACCAGATGTTGCGGTAGCCAAGGGCACAAGCTGCTTCAAAAGAGACAACACACATAAACAGGGGAGTGGATCAGCTGGCTAGCAGGCCTGGCAGCCTGGCTGCCATCCCTGGCTCGGGGCATCCCATGTCTCTCCCTGCTGGAAGCCAGCAGGCTCTGCTGTAGGAAAGCTCAGACCCTCTTTCCAAGACCTTCTCCCAGAATCTACTACTGGCTGAGCACAGAGCTGACTCCTGGGCTGGCACAGGCCCCCTCTGCCCTGCTCACAGCTGGCAAGGTGCTAAAGAGCAGACCTGGAGTCAATGGCACCCTGACAGGAGCTGGGAAGTGCTCCAGCTGTGCTGTGCAGGGCAGGTGTTTGAGGGATGGTTCAGATCCAGGCCTCAACTGAGCCCTCCTGGTTGGGGGTAGCCACCTGCAGAGGTTTTTTTGGCTTGAAATCAGCACAGTGTGCCACAAGTCAGCCCATCTTCACAGGCTCATCGGGGGCACTGCAGCATTTCACACGCCGTGGCTGCACCTGCCCTGCTGGGCACAGAGGGCTGGAAGCCCCCCTGGCACACCAGAGCAGGAGCCCATCCATCCCCAGCAGCCCTGGCAGGTCCTGGGGGTCACAGCAATGCCCCACCCCAAACTCCTCCACACCTGAGGACAAGGAAAACTACTCCATCCCCTTTGTCACCAACTTAAATCCAACGTGCTGCTGCTGTGTCCACACTGAGAGGGGCTCAGCAACAAAAGCACACGGTGCTGCTGGATTAATCACTGCCACTCACTGGCGAGGTTCACACACACATCAGCCCAGCAGGAGCAGTGCCGAGCTTTGTCACTGCAGAAGTACTTTTCAAATATACATATAACAAACCTAACATCAAAGGTCCTGAAAGAGAAACTTCTTTCAGATGATATCCCAGGCTCAGCGTCTACAGAGCACAAACAGAAGGGATGAATGATGCTGGAAACAACAAAGAGAAGTAAATTGTCTCCTCTGGATGAACTCAAGCTTAAAATCTCAAAGAGGAACTTGTCTTGCTTTTGTCTCTGCTGAAAATCCACCTCCTGCCTGGACAATACACGGCTATTCAGGAGGCAAGAGGCAGCCAGAGAGCTGGGCTGGAGCCTGGGCAAGCTCTGTTTAGAACCCCAGAGCTCACCAGGGGAACAACTCAACCTGAGCATTTGCTTTGGTTAGCCTATTCAGATCTCCATCATGTTAATGCAATATGTTAATTAACAGGTCACCCTCTGAGGAGCCTTCCATTCAAGGATATCAACAATTCCACCCCTGCTCATCCACACACCCCAGAACCAGGTTACACACGGCTTCTGTCTGTCCCTTTGGGGTGATTTAACAGAGGAAGAGGGGAGCTGGGTTGAAGTGGGCCTTGCAGGGCAGCCCTCAAACCCTCCTGGATGGCTGACAGAGAAAAATGCCTGGAGCCAGGCAGAGCAGCTTGAAGCCCTCCCTCCCAAGCGCTGGTGCTGCGGTCCCCAAAGGTGGCAGGAGTGGCACAGCAGCAGGGGCCACGTCCCCTGGGCAGCAGGAGAAGAGGCAGCACCCATCTTTGAAAGGCATCAGGAGCCAAGGCTGGAGAGCACAGAGCAGCACCCAACTGCTGTGTGTCACTTAAGGAGAGGCATCCCCAGCCATTACGTAAATTGCTGATTCGCCATTTAACAAGTTAGCATTAATATTTATTGCAGCATGTTCACAATTGTAAAGATCTTCATTTAAAATGTTTTGTGCCTCACACCCTGTCAGCAGGGAAAGCACTATAAGGCAGAAAGCAGGCTTGCAGGCTCTAATGCAAAGTGATGGCTCCAGCTTCAGAAGGGAAGCCTATTTCCAGCAGGAACATCTGCTCTCGGTGTGGAAAGTGGGTACCTAGGCAAGGAGGCTGGGAGCAGATGGAACAGGAAAGTTTTTCCTCCTCTTGTCACAGACCCACAGCCAGAGAGGTTCACCACCCATCCCATGCCCCCCTCTCTTACTCCAAAGCAGCCATGGAGCAGGGGGTGGCAAAAGCTCTTCGGTTGTTCACTGCAGCAAGGCTCTCCCGGTTTAAATCCAGTGCCAGAAGGCACACTGCTGCTGCTGGCAAGGCAGTTCCCCATCTCTGGCATGCCTGCAGAGCCTCAGCCAGTCTGGGGAGGAGAGATCAGCATCTCCGACCTCACCTCGGGGAAGGTGAGAACTGTCGTCTCACCAGGAGGAGGGAGAAGAAGAGGCTGAGCTGCACCAGGCAAGGGAAAGGTGAGAGGACTGTGAAGTAAAATAAAGATTAAGGTGGAAAAGTGAGAAGAACTTAATGCTAAGATCTGTTAAACCTCCCTCTTGCAAAGTCTTATGCAGGTGCTTAACTTTGCAGGCTGAGAGTAATCCAATTTAAGTCTCGGCAGGATTTAACAACTTTAATTCAGGGGAATTAACGATAGTGCGCAAACTTAAGCGCACGCTTACTGGGTAGAACAGTGTGAAAAAGGCTCCTTAGGAGGGAAAGCTTCGTGACTTGGAACTTTTAGAAGTGGAAAAAAACACCATCAAATATATCGAGAAATAATCTTGCGCTGGGTTGGAAGAAGTGTTTGATGTGACCTAAAAGTCTCTTCCATCTCTGACTTCTATTACTCTGTGACAAGACTTAAAAGGTCAGCCAGTCCACCCCTTTTCTAATGCAGGATTATTCCCCTCAGCACAGTGCCTGTTACTTTGCCCAGTCCAGTTTTAAATGAAAAGCCTTGCAAAACTTCCTCTTCCCCAGGACCATTATCCTCCCAATTCTAATGTGTTTCTTTTTGTCAATAGTTCTGTCAGTATAATGAAATCCTCACTGTGCTAAATTGCTAAAAAAGATCTAAAAGTCGAATCTTCTTCTAATATGACATGAAAGTGCTAGTATAAAAATAGGATTGTATTAGCGATTCTCCACTGTATTGTATTAACATCCTATTTCACTTAAGGGAGGCAGGACTGAATTATCTGCGGATTCCTCCAGCCACTACTCTTACAGAGCTGTGTATTTGGGGTTCAGAGCAGCATGACTTCCCATTAAAGCAATACAATAAAACCCTCTGCGGCATGCAAAGTGCTGAGGCAAGCGTTTGGGGCACGTGCCAAGCACAGAGCCCAACCCTGGTATTCCTTGCACCCAAGCAAAGCCCACAGGCTCTGCAAAGCAGGGATGTGGAAAGCGGTGTGGGAAGGTGGATGGCAAAACGTGGGGTCCCAGGGGTGGGAAGGAGGACAGACAAGCCTCTAAGAAAATGCCAGAGTGAAAATATCCGCTGCGGAAGCACGGTGTGGTGGCTGACAGGCTGGAGCTCCAGCCCAGGTGAAAGAAGGGAAGAGCTGGTGGCAGAGCCTTTTCCTCCTCAAGACAATAAAACTGGGCATCTGTGGCCAATTTAGACAGCTTGCCAAGAAATTCAATTGCCAGGAAGGGGTCTGATGCTCACATCACTCTCCAGGAACAAAAAGCTCCTGGCATCCTTCAGGAGGGGTGGGGAGAAGCAGCGAAGGGTTGGGGAGCTCCAGGGGGGCAGAGCCTGAGCTGGCAGAAATCAGAGGTGATGCTTGGAGCCCTGACCTGGCTCAGCAGAGGGCTGTGCGCTGCCTTTGCCTGCTGCTCAGGGACAGACACTTCCCCACTGCACGGGGCTCTGAACTGCCTTTCAAGTGAGAAACTTTGCGCATCCTGTTCCTATCAGGATCCAGCAGAGGTTATTGCAGAATCTTGCCTTACCTTGCTGTCAAACTCAACACTAGCACAGCCCCATTTTCCTGAAAACCAAGTCTGAATGCTCCGAAGGCCCCTGAGCTTCAGTGAAGCTGTGGGGAGCATCCCATTTACCAGGAATCTGGGAATGGTTTCATCTTGTTTCAGCCCTCTTCTAGTCGCTATTCCCAGCATGTTCTGTAGCCTTGCCCTCCCTGGGATTTACTGGGGCTTATTTTCCCAACACATGCTCCTTCATTGCTATTCTTTTTCTTCTTTTCCTTTTTTTTTTTTTTCCTTTTTTTTTTTTTTTTGTTAACTGCATAGCAGAAAGCCATTGAGCAGAAAGCCAGTGGGAAGCCACAGCTATTGTATCTCTGGTTTAGTTCCTTATCTGCCGAGGGGTCCTTTTGTGATTGTGTTGTGGAAGGACACAGAGACAGCGCCTTTTATCACCAGCACAGCATCTCTGGAATGAAAGGAGAGGCAGCGGGGATGCAGATGTGACGTTAAAGTATAAAAATCCACCATATGGTAAAGATTGCTTCAGCTACAGTCTGGTCAAGATGTTGACACTTTGGTTATGAAAAGCAATATGTATCTCTCTCCTGGTGGTTTCTGTTCAAATTAAATGTTTTGTATCAGGCAGAGAACTAATAAAGAGCCAGGTTTTCCCTCGACAGAGCGCTAGTAACAAATATGGAGTAATGTGAAAGCTGACTTGAAAATTACTATTCCCAAAGATGCAATAAATGTAGAGATAAGATTTGCTTAGAGGACTCGAATGAGATAAACGCTAAAGGTGCTGCTGGTGGGAAGAGAGTCCAAGGGGAACGAGCCAAAGTGGAAAAAGGAGCATTTAAGAAACACAGCCTGACCTGTCAGTGCTTCTGTTAACACTGAATACCTCCCGGACATCAGGCACTGCTTCAGCCTCCTGCAAGCCCTCCCCTCCTTCCACAGCTCAGCACAAGCAAAGGACCAGGAAAAAACGGGTATCCGGGTGTCAGCCACGGAGTGCTGGAGCGAAGAGCAGCCCGTGCCTCCATCAGGGCTTTTGGCAGGGCTGCAGTGCCCCAGCGGGTGTGGGGATGCGCAGGGAGGCCCGGGAGCAGCTGTGTGGGCACCGGGCAGGGCTCGGGCACAGCCCCGGGGACACGCAGAGACCAGGGCTGAGGCGGGAATGAGAAACTGAGGTGCAAAAAAAACCAACGCTGAAGCACCCGCGGCTGCTGCTCCGCCCGACCGCCTTCTGGAGCGATGCACAGCCACAGCCGGGCCCGGGCTAAAATAGACTTCGCACATCAAATATTGAGGAGCCCGAACTGCGCTCCCGAGGCCGCGTGCCCCGTGCGGGGGCTCCGGCCCCCCGAGCCGCGCCCGCCTCTGCCGGCACCGCCCGCGCTCCCTGCCAGGTACAGCAGCGGCGATGACTTATTCAAGAGCAGATCAAGAAATACCCCGGCTCTCTTTGGAGACTTCAAAAGCAGCTGAGCACTACCAGTATCCTCCGATAAAGACACAGCTTTGCTGTACCATCTGCCTCGGGGGAGCCTCCTCTGCCGGCAGCGGGGAGGGGAGATGGGGCTGCGGGGGGACCCTGCCACCACCCAGCCCAGCACCCGTGCAATTCAGCGCCCTTCTTCCCCTGCTCGTGGCTGTCCACCTTCAAGGAGGTGGATGCATTTACTACGGCAACAAGAAAAATTAAAAACTAAAAAAAACAAAAAAAAACAAAAAAAAAAACAAAAAAACCCCAACAACAACAACAAATAACTTTAAAAAAAAAAAAAAAAGAAGAACAATTAAAAACTTTTTAAAAAATTAAAATAGTATTTTTTCCCCCCCCCCTACAGGGAGACCCTCTCAGGATGGCTGTGAATGTCAATGCTGGACAACTTCCCCATGCCATGAGCCAGGGACGAGGCACTGCAGGAGGCAGAGCCATGCTAGGGTTTGGAGACTGGGATTAAGGATGGAGGAGGGATAGTAGAGAGCCAGAGCTCGCTGCCAGCTGAGCAAAACTCCCTCCTCGCCCAGCCTGGCCAGCCACTGTTGTGCTTTGCCTTCACATCACAAGCACCGCCCTGACAGAGCTGGGGAATGAACCAGAAGAAGGCTGAGGAGGCAAGTGGCAGCCCAAATTTCCATTGGAATTTAGAGCTGGAAGCTTTCTCCCTTTTCTCAGCCCCAAGCACAGGCAGGCAGGGCTGGAGCAGAAAGACAAGAACCAATGTGCTCTAAGGGAGACCTTGGGACTCCTTGCTGAGCAAGGAAAGAATTTTCTCCATCAACAGATGTCATTTCCCACTGGGCAGCTGAGAACCTAAGTTCCATGACCAAAGTCTCTACCCCACACTGAGGTTGATAGGAGATTTGTTATTGATTCACTGTGGCCAGAATTTCATCCTGTGATTTAAACCTAACTCCTCCAAAGAGAATAAGATCAATTTTACAGAGAATCAAATACATAAAGAACAGCCTTTGAGCTGGTGTGCAACAGACACAGACAGGGGAGTTAAAAAAAAAAAAAAAAAAAGTTATTTCCTTATCAGGAGAGTTAGGGGGAAAAAAAAATGTATCCTGGAGGATGTTGTTTGCTCATTTTCTCTTTCTCAGTCACAACAACCCTGTCTCTGCCTGCTCTCCTCATGGGCACTGCAGGAGTGGGGCAGCAGAGGGTTTCTGATAGCAGGATGAAGCTGCTGCAGTCCCTGTCCTTGGAGCCTCCTGCCCAGATCCCCACCTCACATCCAGCCCTTCCAAGGTGGACCCTGCCCCAGGAAGCTGCACCAGCACCACAGTGGCCATGCCAAGCAGGTCGGACACGCTGGGGTCTCACACCCACCCAGGCTGGCACAGGTGATGGGCAGCCCTAAGGGTGCAGGGAGTCCCTGCCCCAGGTACCTCCACCTTTGGGGGATATGAGCTCCCACCAATCAACCTCCATTCCTCCTGTCTGGGAAGCTGAAAACCCTTACACTAAGCTTCTCCCTTGGAGGTTTTATTATCATAATTCCTTTTTATTTTTGCCTTAGAAGACAATTCATCACCCTCAGGCAGCATAGATTGGCCTCTACCAAGGCTGGTGATCTGCTTCTGTGCCATTTTCTCCTAAAGCACAGGACCAGCTTGGAGCTTCTTATGTCCTAAAGCTGTGCAAGGGATCAGCCTGGTGTTTGACCCTCTGCTGCCATCCCAGCCACCTTCCCTTGCCCTGGCCACGAGCACCTGCCAGCAGCATGGCAGAGGCTTCTGCAGGCAGCCACTCCCCTGCCCATTATTTAACTGCAATCCAGAGACAGTTTTTCTTGGGAAAAGCTTTTAAGCTTGATCAGTGATGGGGTTAATATTGTTTGCCCTGTGTCTCAATTTTTTATCTGTATTAATGGAAACTGCCACGGCAGGGTTTTCCACAGCAGCACCACAGTGCTGCTTTCTCGGGTTGTTTTATTTTCCAGGCTGGGTTGCAGTGACTGATCACTCTGCAGCAGATCTCAGCCATGTCCCCACAGAAGCTGCCCAGACACCCCCATCAGCAGTGTGATGCCTCCCCTAAAGCCCAGAGTTTGTCCCCAAGGAGCCATCCGTCCTGCAGAGCCCACTCTGTCAGCAAGGAGGGAGCTGAGCAGGGCTGTGTGCAGCAGCAGAGGTGAGCTCTGTAATTGTGCACCTGCCTGTGTTTGTTCTGCCACGGCTCTTTGGGGACGCTCGCTTACATCACGTTCAGAAGGAAAGGACAACAACACACAACAAAAAGCAGCTGCAAGTTAAACAAGTGGAGGCCCGCTGGGGCTGCTGGGGAAGTTGGATGCTGGTTCCTGCCCAAGGCAAACTGGCCCAGCACCTTCCCCACCAGCACCAGACAGGGGAGCAGAACCTGGATCCAGACAACAGAAAGGCAGCACAGGCACAACCACTTGCCCCTCTGGGCCCACACCAAGCCCTGAGCGGAGCCCTGCTTCAAACAGAGATACATTATATATATTTTTGCTCTATGCTTTCACGCCTTTGATTCCTCCAATTCATTTGTTCTTGTCTTTGTGGGTTTAACAGTCAGCATGTACAATAAGTCATTGCTTCTTAATCCAATTTGGCTCTATTTAGATATTCCAGTTTAACATCAAATGTAATACAGAATAATGTCCAGAAGAAACAGGAACAAGATCCATGTCTCTGAACCTTGCCTGGTGAGGGCTGCCTGCTTTACTTGCTAATTTATTCTCTCACTGGCCTCAGGGAGCTGGTCCTCACGCTGAGCCCCCCACTGCAGAGCAGGGTGGGGGTCTATACCTCGGGGTGCAGCACAGCTCCCCTGGAAACCCTCCCCCGCGGGAGAGGGGCAGCCTGCCGCCTGCCCAGCCTCTCCTAGGGAGGGGTGGGGAGCTCGGGAGACCAGCGATGGATGCGCCCCTACAGCAGCCAGCTCCCTGCCCCGACTGTCAGCAGCAGCGGCACAGACAGCCCCCAGCCCCAGGGACTTCTCCGGGGCTCGCTGCATCCCGGGGTGCTTCCCTCGGCACCCAGCCAGCGCTGCGATCCGGCACAGCCCAGACAGAGGCGATCCCGTTTCCATCTGCAGCAGACGCACAATCCCTCCCTCGGGCCGCCCACCTCGGCCCTTCCCGGCGCTGCTGCGGAGCCCAGCGCTGCTGCCTCGGCACAGGGGACCTGCGGGGACAGGGGACACTGACGACTGGCCGGGGAGCACAGCAGGGACGCGGCTCCAACCTGGCATCGCCAATGCCGCGGCCAGCACGGCGAGCGGATGGGTCCTGGCGTGGAGGAAGGTGATGAAATCGGGAGCAAACCCAGCACCCGCAGGGCTCCGGCAGCTTGGGGATGGGGCTGGGATGCCACGGGGAAAATCCTCAGTGCGGGGGGTTTTCAGTGCCATCTCATCTCAGCCCTGGGCCGGGGCTCTGCGCGGCCCCCCACTCAGCCTGGGCAGCCCCCCAGCCGCTGCCCGGCCCTGCCCACTGCTCCAGGGCAGCTCACCTGGGCAGCTGCTCCCCACACGGGCTCAGCTCCTACCTGGCAGCCGAGTCCAGGGTTGGTGGCACGGCTCTGGCTCCAGGCCCCCGGCGCAGGCAGGGTCACAGCTCGGGAATGCTGCAACAGCCCCGTCCGTGCCTTCTTGGGCAGGGAACTGCTCTGCTGCAGCGCTGCTGCTCCCCAGACCGGCGGCGAACCACCCCCCTCAAAGAACCAGCAGCCTCCCTCCCACGGCCTGGACTCCTTTACCCACCTGCCGAATGACTCACTAATGAGGGTGCAAACAGGCTGCAGGTGCTGGCTGTGAACCATTAGCTGTGTCCCCGTGCCAGCACACACCTGTGACAAAGCTGACCCCAGGCCAGACAGGCAAACCCTGCTGGTTTAGAGTGATGGGGTCTCACCCCCGTGTGGTTATTACAGCTGACCTGTGCTCCCGTGTGTCCCTGTCAGGCAGGACGAGCCTCGGTGTGCAGCTCAAGAATCTCCCCACCCCAGGGAATGAAAGGGCTTCCCACGACACTGCTCCTGTTCAGTTCCACCTCGGTGTCACCCTGGCTGAGCCACGGAGCGAGCACAGACCTTGTGGGAGATTTAGCCTGGCAGCCACAAAGTGCTCAGATGCTCCCTGTGTAAAAGTGGTCCGTGAACCACTGTTAATTCAGAGGCAGTGGACGCTCCTCACCATCTCCTCCAAAGCACCCTCCTGAAAAACTGCAGAAAATAGTCTTCTCTGCCATGTCTCAGTGGAGAAGTGTGTGCTGGAGGCGTTTCCTGCCCGTGCCCATCCCTCTCACAGCCGTGTTTCCCTTGCAGGTGAGGGTGGCAGTGCAAAGCGCCAGCACCCTGCCCAGTTCCACGGGGCTGAGCCTGCCTGTCCCAGCTGATCACCAGGGGGATGCTGATGACCCCTCCCCAGGACCAGCAAAGCTCTGCCCGAGGTTTGCAGCCTCTTGGGTGCCACAGCTGACCAGCCGTGGGACATGGATGGGGCCGGGGTGGCACCCAGCCGTGTGCTGGCTTCTGCAGGACCAGCACCTGGAGCCCATCAAAGCAAACCCACTGAGGCGTATTTAACCAAACACTTACTTTCCATTTTATTCAATAATTGCTTTAATACTAAAATGCATTAGATGCTCAAAGCAGAGAAAAGAAAATCACATTTAGGTGGAAAACAAAGTTCTCATCAGATGAAAAAATCCCAATGTGGCAGGTACACCATTTGGAAACAGAATCATAATAATTTAATAAAGCTGCTTTATCATCTTCATAAAATAGACAGAATGGTGATTCTTTTTTCTTTTTTTTTTTCCTTTTTCCATTTTGTTGTTTACAATGATTCAATCACCGTGAAAATGTACATAACATACATATCAGCATATACAACAATTTATTCTTCATATACTCGGCAACGGAGACACCATGACGAGACGTACCGCGCTCCGCCCCGCGGCCGCCGGGCTGCCGGGGGCGGGTGCTGCTGAGAGCCAGGTGTTTCGGGAGGGGTGTCAGGAGGCTCTGCCCCGGCTCTCACCAGCTGAACATCAGCTGAGGCCGGCCAAGGCTCGCTCCCAGCCCCAGCAGAGCTGGCAGCGGGGGCGGCCGCGCCTCTCCCCGCTCTCCCCGGCGGTGCCGCAGCTCACAGGTTGGACCAGAGATTACCCATAGCTGCAAAAGCAGCTGTAGCTACAAGACCATCAATTTTTCCCCAATGACAGACAAATGTGTTTCCATTCAAAATTAGGTTTGTTTTTTCTTTGTTTTTTTTCTTTTTCTCCCCCCTCCCCCCCCCCCTTCCCCCGCCTCCAAGAATAATTTCAACATATTCATCAAGACAGTGTGTTCTTCACAAAAGCAACTCGTTTCCTGTTTGGAAAAACAAAATAAAAATTAAAAAAAATAAAAAAAGAAAGGAATTCACTTTTGCACAAAGTGTGATCCACAGGCCACCTCCAGCTCACAACAAACAGGGAACGGCAACAACCTCAGCAGACAGTGCTCGGGAGAGGGGGGATTTTTCCAGCCATCACTTGTGCCTCCCAGCACAGCCCTGCGGCCCCGAGGGTGGGCAAGGCCAGGGGCTCCCAAGGGAGCAGGGAAGAGCTCAGCCCCTGGCCCCCACCCCAAAGCTGCTCCAGATGGGGTCCTCGTCATGCTCGGGGGAGAATCGTCGGTGCTTGCTGCTCTCCTGGATGAACAGGGGAGCAGGACAAGTCTGCCTGAAGGGAACCAACAGATCCCAGCGATTTTTCCTAAACCAAATCTGAGGACAGGTTTAAGTTATTAAAAAGCACAATAATTACATCTGGAACCCTTCCAAAAAGCCTTCCTGCCCACCCTGCAGCTCAGAACATTTTTTTGCATGGCCAGTTTCGATGCAAGTAGGAAAAAAAAAACCAAGAGACTGCGATTTGCCCAGGAGCCTGAACTCATCTTGAGTGACACAGAGGGGCAGTGACAGGAGTACCAAAATATTCTGGAGAGGGCCAAGGCAGCCAGGCCGGGGCTGCTCCCTGGGTGTCCCCTTGGCCCTGCGCAGCAAGGCCGTACCAGGGAAGGGCCCCTCGCTCACATCCCGTGCTGCAGCCCGGGTCAGCCCAGAAAACTGGTGTTTAAATGATTTTCTTGGAGGCATAAGGGTTTACTGACCTCTTTAATGCCCCCTTTTAATACAGAATTATTTCACATTCTTTCTCGGCTGTGCTTTTATTCAGAGTGGCAAGGAACGTTTCCTCTGGGTAAATTAGAGAAATGTTTCTATTTTTTCTTTCTTTTTTTTTTTTTTTCCCCTCTCTCTCTCTCTCTCTCTCTCTCTTCCTTTTCAGTTAGCATCTATTTTTCATCCGAAACACCAGGCTGGTGGTGGCAGCTCCGCAGGCAGGGGGCAAGGCTCGGCAGGAATTAACAGCCAGCACTTTTCCAGGCAGCTGGGGATGATGGTGGGGCACCTGGGGGCCACCCACACTCCCCACCCAAGGGGCCACGGGGAAGCTGGGTCCCCTCCTGCCAGAGCTGTGGGGTGACGATGGGGCCACGTGGAGTTGCCCTGTGGAGCCAAGAGCCCCTGAGAGACAGGGCATTGCAGGCTCTGTCTCTCAGCAAACACACGGGAGAAGATCCCACCCCTCAAGAAAAAAAACCTCCCAGAGCTGACAAAACCAGGTAACATCAGAATAAACTCCGCTTAACAGCTACAGAACACACGGTTACTCCAACAGCCCCGAGCCAGCCCCTCTCCTCTTCGCTTGTGTTATAATAAAACAATATCTGGGGGAAAAAAACCCAGAAATAAATGACAGCAGTAACAGTCCAGGAAACACAGCAGGAACAGAAATAACATATCCCTGAAAAATGGGCTCAGGATCCAGAAGAGGGGGGAAAACCCCCAGTTTGCTTTCTGGAGGGATGCAGGACATCATGTTAACGCGTGGGATGGGAGCTGAATGAGGTAGTCATCACACCAGTGAGGGAAGCATCACAAATTTCATTAGACAACTGTTTTTTTGGTGATTCTTTCCCAATTCCTGGCCTTAGCAAGTGGCAGGGGGAACAGGCTGAATCTGGACCTGTCTCAGACCAGCTGGGGCTTCAGGCAAGATCAATCTGCCCTGAAGAAATAAATGGCTAGAGTTTAACTTTATTTTGAGGATAATAACAACTGGAACTTGTTTTCTTGTTGTTTTTCATTTAAATAAATCAAGTAACAAATCCTTTATCATGATACATAGACCTAGAAAGACTCTTTCTCTACAAACCACTAATTTCAACTTGCTGGTACAGCAAATGTTGGCAAGAGCTATATGTTTTTCCTTCCATAATCAATTTAAAATTCTAGGAAACGTTACTGAGGGTAGGAAAAATCTGTTCAGTGAAGGGTTAATAATAATAGCAATAATAATAATAATACACTAACTGAAATCCTTCCTACCTTACTCATACCTCACTGAGGAATCATCACTGCAAGAGAGCAGAGAGCTGTGGAATCCTTTCCCTCTCTCCCTTCTACAAAATGGCTATTAAAGTAGCTCAATTTTCAAATCAATTTTATATGAGTAGATTTGTACCCACACAAAAAGTCCTTAATTATGAGAAAAAATTAAGAATTGCTTTAATTTTTTCTCCATTAAGAAGGCACATTAATTGAATTAGTAGCGTTGTTACAGATCACCTGTCTGCCCCTAAATTAACATCACTATTGCTCATTCCATACTTACTTATGATGCAGGGATAGAAAGAAACTGGAACAGTCTAAAATCCATGCCATGATGTCATACCTACATACACACTCTTGACGTAATCATGGCTAGGAAACACTGACTTGGAAATGTGTGTGTCGAATTGAGAAGGTAATTTAGATCTCTTAAAATAATTCCATCTCTTTGACTTGGAAATGACTGGAGGCGAGGGATATCTAAATCTGGGAACTGGAAAAAAAAAAAAAAAAAAACCAAAACCAAAATAACCAACTTCTGGAAAAAAAAAAAACCAAAAACAAAAACCTTCCCATGCATTACCCTAAAATTACGCGAAAGAAACGGGTGAGGGGAAAAGTTCGGCACAGTGCATCTGACAATTGCAGTCCAGGCAGGATTTTCCCCAAAACATCTTCCCATAATGCCCTGTCATTTTCCTGCAGGAGCCAGGGAAGGCTGCAGGCAATGGTGAGGGCTGGAAGAAGCGCTTGCTGCACCGGGGCTGCTCCACCGAGGCTGCAAACTGCAGGATCCCCAAAGTTTAAGTAAGATGATTGTGGTTTTTTGTTTTTTGCTTTTTTTTTTTTTTTTGTGTTTTTTTTATTATTTTTTTAAGCTTGAAAGCCTTTTGCCATCACTAGACATACAGTAATTTGCAATATCAAATACAATAATAGTACAGATAAGTATGTGACAGCAAAAGGATTCATAAATGCAGGGGTGTCCATAGCAAAACACCAACACCTTAAAATACAAACAACCTCGTGCTGGGTGAGTTTGGAGTGAAACTCACCCGACTGCCACTTCGAACAGTCCCACACAAGAAACAGCCGCGACTTTGTCCAAACTACAAAACCGCCGGGGTGGTCACTAAAGATGTCCAAATAAGGAATTTGCCACTCAATTCTCCCCAGGAATGGAAATTTATCTTCGTTTTGAGATATAAAAATATATAAACTCCGAGGAAGGGACACCGAGGGCTGCTGAGGACTGGGGGGTGGGTCTGGCCTCTGCCCCCGCCACCCGCTGCCTCCCGGCAAAAGCAAAACACCGGCTCCTCCGCTCGGAATGCACACCCCTGCCGCCTGTCAAGACACGTGGGATTGTCACATTAACGATAGCTTCATTTATAAACAATACATTTAGGGAAAGCTATTAAATACAGCAATCTGTGAACCATTGGTAAGCGATAAAAACAATCTGCGCTGGGAGTCGTGCGGTCCCATATCCCCATAATTACCCCGCTCTCGCCGGGTGCTGCTCACAGGACGATGTCCTTTAGCCTTCGGGCGCCGGGAGAGTCCTTTTCCCGGCGCTCCTGCAGGAGTGGGTTGCCCTCCTGCCCGCTGCTCTCGCTGTCCGCCCCCCGGGGCTCTGCCTCCGTGGGTCGGGAAGGGCCACTGTTCCCGAAGGGCTCCCGTTCCCGGCCGCCGGCGCAGTGCCCGGCCCCGTAGGGCGCGGCCGGCTTGCCGGACAAGGGGCTCTTCAGGTGCAGGGGCGAGGTGACGGGGCTGACGGCCTCGCAGCCGTTGCCGGCTTCGCGGACGGCGCCGCTCACCTTGGGGCTGCAGGCGGCCGAGTCCACCGTTCTTTTGCCTTTGGGGTTGGCGAGCCGCTCCTCGGCCGGGGGCTCGCCGCCCTCCTTGCCGAAGGTGGCGAAGGTCCTTTTTGTGCTGCAGTCTGCGTAAGGCTCCGCGTCCACCGCCGTGGCCTCGATGGACAGGGCGATGACGTTCCTGCCGTGCTCGGGGGACTTGGCGCGGCTGGGCACGGCGCCGCGGGGCATCCAGCACCTGTCCGAGTGGCCCAGGATGCGGCACTCCTCGCGGCAGTGGAAGCCCTCGCTCTGCTCTGCGGGGAGAAAAGACAAGGCGTGGTGAACGGGGGAGCCCGGCCGGGAGCGCCCGCAGCCTGCCCGGGCTGGGGGAGGCCACGCTGCGCCTCGCCCCCGGCCCAAGCAGGGGGGATCCCACCCCAAACAGCAGCGACTGTGCCTCAAACAGCCACCGCTTTTAAGGCTCTACAGACTGGCGTTTAATTTCCAATCGGTTGTGTGTCACCTGTCACCGCCAGAACAGAAGCCTGGAGAAGGAGCGACGGCAGCAAATCCATCACAACAGGGCTGTCCGTGTGTCAAGCCCTCAGAGCCAGTGGTTCCTGGGTTTAGTGACCAGCGCTAAAAGCCACCATGTTTTAAGCTTGGTTTGACGTGACATTTAAGCTTGACTTTTTGCAGAGAAGGGAAGGAACAGAGGGAGGAAAGAGAAGGGGGAAGAGGGAAGGTTCTTTGTGGTTCTGCTGTATGTGTGTGTTTTAACTTGTTGCTTAATCCCCACTGACCTCTCACACGACAGAGGCTTTATAAATCTCCAAGATTGTCCACTCCACTGAAGATTAAATGTGTCATTTCCAGTGCTGGGGCTTTATTCATACAGGAGCAATAAAGATTCCTTCTCTCGACTAGGGGCTGTCGTCCCAACACCACTTTACAGAGCTGAAATATGGACTGGTGGTTTAACCCTTTCCAAGGACTCTCCATGACTATGTCCCAGGGCTCCCCAGGCGAGTGCAAACCCTCGTGCCAGGGCCTGCGTACATTCCTGCACTGCCAGTCAATCCCAGGGGACTGCACAGCTTCACCCCCACATCACAGATGGACAAACTGGGGCTCGGGGAAGCAGCCAGGCTCAGCCAAGTGCAAAGCTGGAGATCAAATCCAGCAGTTTCACCATCCATGCCCAGCCTCTGCTGAGCATCCGACCGTGGCTCCCGCTGAACACCGCAGGATCCTGGCTGCTGTTCAGCCTCGGCTTCTCCTTCATTTGATAAGAGCTCATAATTGCAGCTGGCCCTCATAAAGCACAACCTTTCCCCACGCCAAGACGTGGCTCCTTCCTCCCATAACCTCCACGCACTCGGAGCAGCATTAAAGCTCTAATGCCATTAGCCACACCAGCCCGGGCTCGGCGGGGGCCGGTCTGATGGATCGAAGGTGCAGACTCAGCCTGGGTTTCCTTCCCATCCCTCTGCAAGCCATTCATTCTGATGCTCTCTACATCTGTGTGCATAACCTCCGCTCCTCAGACACATTGGTATTTCCACCACATGCGAGCACTAGGGCGGCTGATAAAAATTCTCAGCACATAACACAATGCACCAAAATATGAGCAGCTTAACACTTACACAGAATAAACGAGTAAAAGGCAGACCTCAAAAAAAAAAAAAAAAGGGAAAAAAAAAAAAAAGAAAATAAAACACCAAGAAAGGTTGTGGTTTTTTTCAAAAAAGAGAAGAAGCCAATTAATTGAAAAATTTATGGGTAAAACATCAGCCTTTTCTCTACATCAGAGCAGCAACCCAGTGATGTGGAGCATAGGGCTGGATGGAGGGGAGGAGGTCTGGGTTTTGGCAGCTGCCTTTACAGCAGCTTGAGAGAGGGATGCCCTGAGCCCTACACACAGAACACCCAGCACAGAGCTCTAAAAGCCCATGATCTTATACTTTGAGTCTGTTAATTTCAAGTACTTGAGCAAAATAGAAAGAAAAAAATAAAAATTGCCCAGAAAATGTTGCTGTCTCCCTATTTATCCACAGCTTAACTTCAAAAGCATGCTACAGGCATACGAAGTTGTATAGTCTGGCTGTGATAGCAGAGGACTTGGTGATGGCTGCAGGGGCTACAGAAATATCTTGGATTCTCATCCCCGATGAGACACTGATTTATTGTGCTGTGTGACCTTGGGCGTGCTGCTGGAGCACACATCACTTCAGTCTCTCCACAAACATGAAAGGCTGCATCTGGGAGTGTGCTGGGCTGGCTGGTCCAGCACAGGAAGGCACAGGAGAGCTGCTGCTCCTCACCTTCCCTGCCCAGCAGCACAGCTCAGCCCCAAATCCACAGGACTGCCACAGCCAAGGCAAACCTCACTCCAGAGGGAGCACAGGTTTGTCTTGCCTTGACCCATTTATTTCAAACATGCACATTTTACAGCTAAAAACAATTGGAGGACTTCCCTGATTACTGCAAGTATATTCCTCAAAGCCTAGAAAGGCACCTGTGCTTTCAGAGCAGTTCATTGAAGAGCATTGGCCTGGTCTGTGCCAGGGAGATGATCAGCTTTGGACATCAGGATGCTTGTCCAGAACCTGCAGCAGCTGAAATGCAGGGAGGAAAGAAGCTGAGAAGCATTTCATTTAATTACACTGTTTCAAACCTTTGTATTAGGAAGGGAATGTTAACAAGCCTCAAAGAAGCCAGGCTGACAGGCAGAGGGGCACAAGTCACCATCATCCACAGACCTGAGACAACAGGTAGTTCCATGGCACATTCTGTCACTCTGCTTCTGTGCTCAGCACACATCTCAGCTCTGAGACCATGCCCTGCAGCCAGAAACCATCCTGCTCTTGGGGACAAGAAGAGTCTAGGCTGCCCAGAGCAGCCCTGACCTGGAAGCAGACACAAGGACCAGCACAGAGCCCCAAGCAGCAGCCTCCTTTCCATGGCAGAAGGGGGATCTTCAGCTACCCACCCATCCATCACTGTCTTGGCCCTGTAGCTGATATAAAATACTATTTTTACGCCTCAAGCAATGCCTGTTGACAGACAAAAACACCATTCCTCTGCTATCCCAGACCCAAAGGCAAGAACAGCAGGGTCTGAGCTACCCCAGGGGCTGACCCCAGGGCTGATCCTGCATCCTCCTGTCCCAAGCAGAGGCAGGCAGGGAGCTGCTGGGCACACTCCTGGCACTGCCCTTAGCAGCTCAGCCTGACTCACCCAGCCCTGATGGCACCCAGGAGGGTCATTCACACTCACATTCACATTACTGCGCTGTTCTGTCTTGTTCTTTACCACCTCAACAATCAGAAATAGGACAGCAGGAAGTTCTTTTACAGCCCTAGACCTGCCCCAGTCAATACAACTGTTACTGTCTGCACTGACAAAATGTTCCTGATGCACGGAGCAAGACCCAGGTAATAACCACCACACACACAAGACATGGTGAGTGCCTGGCAGACAAAACCACCCCTGAGCTTGTGGAGGGAGCTGAGCAGGCTGAAACTGCTGCCTGACGAGGCCTGGAGAGGGGCAAAGGAAGGGGGCTCAACAGAGGAGCAAAGTGGGGTGAGACCCCCACCCCAAACTCTGGCACTGTTCTGGGTGACCATGAACTCCTTATCCCAACAAGCAGCCCCCAAGGGCCCCAATGCACCAGGCTGGCAAGGACCTGGAGCTGCCATGGGCTGGGGAACACCACGGCCTGGGGACCCAGAAAATCACAGCCCTGGGATGGAGAGAGACCACCATGGCCTGGGGACCCAGAAAATCACAGCCCTGGGATGGAGAGAGACCACCATGGCCTGGGGACCCAGAACACCCCAGCGCTGGGATGGAGACCCCATGCCCCAGGGCATGATCAGGGCTGCAATTTCTAAGGAGCTAGGGATGCTGCACACCCCGAGGGGATGGTTCTGTTGCCAGTCAGGGTGTGGGGACACCTGTGAGGGCACCCATGTGGCACCCAGGTGGCCTAGAGACATGCCAAGCATCTCCTCTGAGAGCAAGCACCCTACATGGGCGCTGCTGTGCCAGAGATGTGCACATCCCACTGCAGCAATATCTGTGTTTCAGCCAGACTGCTCTCACCCAGCAGAAATCCAGAACCTTGTTTCAAAGCACCTTAGGACAGCGTCACTTTTAAAATGTTCCCCAGGTACAAAACATCCTGGCAGAAGCCTCTTCATCAAGAGGTGAGCAGTAATCCTGAAGTCAGACTCGGCAGGAAAAAAAATGTCATTACTAAACATAAGCTCTTGCATAGCAAATATGAAATAACATAAAATCCACAGCCACCTCTGAAATAAAGGTTTCTCAACAAGTAAAGCAAAATCCATATTAAGCTCCAGATTTCAAATCAGACCTCCACTTGCAACTCAGAAGACCAGCAAAGGCAACTTCTGTGTGTCTCAGCCAGGCAGCAGCTACAGGAAGACAGTGGGGCAGAGAAAAATCCCCCACCCAGCCAAGACCCTGAGCACTTCCTGTCTTGGGTTATGGAACCAAAAAATGTGTATTCTATTTATCTGTTGAAAGCAGTTGGGGAAATACTTTTTTCTTTATCTCTTGTAACCACAGGGGGAGGGGGTGGATGCTTTCTGATAATGGCCCAGCTGTTAAAACCGGGTGGGGCAGTGTTTCTTATCTCTTTCACCACCAGCCTCCCTCCAGGGGATATCTGCTGATAATGGCCCATTAAGGCTCACCAAGGACATGACACATTCCATCATCCCATTGGGAGATGCTCCACCCAGTGTTGGGGGGAGCCCAGACTTCCTACCTGGATTAAAAGAACAGGGAAAAAAACAGAGAGTCAGTTTCTACACTGGATTCCTCAGAGGAAGACTGAACCAATCTCGCCATCACTGGACCTTTCTACAGGATCATCTCTACTCCACAGAGCTGCATCTGTTACTCCAGAAGGATTCATCTGGACTGCTTCTAACACCCTGACCAACAGGGTGTCAGGGCACATCCCTGACTCTGTCAGGGGTTTTCTAGGGCGTTTGTTTGGTTTGTGTGCTTGTCTTTCTGTACTACTACATTTGTATTCTTTAATATTCCTAGTAAAGGAACTGCTATCCCTATTCCCAAATCTTTGCCTGAAATCCCTTAATTGCAAAATTATAATAATTTGGAGGGAGCGGGGTTTACATTCTCCACTGCAAGGAAAACTCCAGCTTTCCCTGATGAATACCTGTCTCTCTAAACCAAGGCACTTCCCAATCCCACCACGCAAGCTCTCGCTCGGAAAAGCAGGGACACACGATGGATGCCCAAAAGCCAGAGCCCAGGAGGAGCTGGCAGAGGAACCTCCAGCTCCACACAGCATGGGCTCTTCCCTCATTACAGAGGGTGCTCAGGAATGTCCGTGGTGTACAAATCCTCCGGCCTCCCGTGCAGCACCCAGGTACCTGCGGCAGAGCAACACGCGGCTCTCAGAGCAATTGAATTATCTCCAGTGGAATTGCAGCGCTGGCCAAAGAGACAAAGTTAAATCGTAGCAAGGTGCAAGTGCCTGGGAATGTAATATTCCTGATAAATGGCCAGATGACATGTGCTGTTGTACAATCTAAGGTGCAATTTGGGCGATGACAATAGTCCCTGGAGCTCCCATTTCCAAACAGCCGCTCAGTTCAATCCAATCCATGTCAGAGCAGCTTTGCTGGGGTGAGTAAGTAGAGCTCATTTGTGCTATTACACGGGGAGCAAGAAAGAGGAGTGGAGGAGTTGCTTGAAAATGAAAAATAAGGGGAGAAAAAGAGTGACTGGAAGAATCCCAGCCTGCTGGGACATGCAAGGGGTGGGTGAGCCCAGCCCAAAGCCCCCAGCCCTGCAGCAGCACCATTTGGGGTGCCTGTATATGGATGTCACCCTGTTCTTTTTAGCCTTCTGATGTTTGCATTTTTGTAATGGAGTTTCTCATCCATTTTCATGTAAACAAAATATTGTTTATGTAACCGTGTCTTATTGTTGACATTCCTCTCCTGTGGAAGAGAAACTTGATGGACTTCTAGTTTGACCAGTGTGGTTGGAGAGGTGGCAGCCTTCATCCTCCAATCCCTGGTCATTGTCCAAAATCTATATAAACTGAAGTAACAAAAGTAAACCTTCTTCTTTCTTGTCCTGACGACTTGAGGTGTGTGTCATTCATTGCGTGTCCTATAGCAACATATGGGCAGTGCCCACACCTGAGCAGTGCCTGTTCCTGGGCAGTGCCCACACCTGGGAGGTGCCACTGGTCCCCTCGTGCAGGAGCCTGGCTCTACCTCCACATTTCAGTGTTTCTTCAGCAACCCTATGATTATACTGTAATCACGATGACACCGCTCCTGGGTACAGCAAACAGCACGATCATTAAAAAATTCATTTCAAAATCTTCCTGGAAGCTAATAAATTTTACAGCAGTTTCAATCCTTTCTCATTGCAACAAAGAAAAGCTTAGTTCCAGACAAATTAGAAGTAAATTGATTGCCTTAGGGGAATCTATTCAAATATCACTTTTCCATGTTAGAAATCTCTTCCTGAAACAAGAAGAGGAGAACCAGGGAGAGCCAGCACGGGAGCAATGTGGAAAAGCAAATCATTAAATCTCAGTTCATGAAACTGAGGGGTGGGGGGGGGAATCAAACTTAAAATAAAATGCAAATGTCTCACTGGGGTGCGGGCCCAACATTTGTGACAGAATTTATGAATAATAAATATGAATAAATAGTAAACACGAAGGGATCAAACACTGTTGTGGATGTTTACTCATGGTTAGCCATCTTTCATGGACAATGCGCAACTGCATTATTTAACACTCCTCTTCCAGCTACTTCAGGGTTTCTTTTCAACTCCAGCACCTTCATTTTCTCAGGAGTGGGTGCACAAGGTGCAAGGGTTGTCCCCCAGCCCCTGTGCAGCACCCAGCACCCCCAGCACACCAGGAGAGCCCACGCCCTCCACCCCAACAGCAGTGGCTGTTCCCGACCCAGGGGCAGTGATCCACTGCACTACACTCCAGATGAAATAACAAGCTCCAGCCAAATACAAACAGTCCCCAGCCATGGTTCATCATTCGCTTGTAAATTAAGACTCTGCACCTCTCCCTTATCTCCTCTAATAGCATAATATCAGGAAACAAGAGGTAGGGAATAGTGTATTATATTTTTGACCTATGGGCTTTACAGTGCCTTCCTTGCCTTTCCTAGTAAGAAATCTCCAGTCAATGCAGCAATGTAATCCTGGCATGGCTTCCCCTGCACAATGCTCAGAGGATACTAATAACCAGGGACAGTGACAAATGCTCTTTACCGCAACAAGAAGCCTTTCTTTTCCCCTCTTTCACCATTATTCAGGATTTATGCAATCTAAAAATGCTGCATTTTTAATCCTGGATTGTCTGTCCCAACACAGAAGGCCAACAGTGCTTGGAAAAAGCACTAGAATTATTTTAATGAAACAAGGGCTGTGATTTAGATTAATTTATTGGGCAATTGCTGATAAGGACCCACAGCTGCACGCAGCTCATGGGCAGTGCTTCTGGAATGGTCAGCAGAGATGTGCAAGGGGGCTCATTCCCAGCTGCTGCAGACACAGACAGCTCCCAGGAAATGCTGAGAACTCCCATTGATTTACACCAGCCAAGAGCTGGCCCATTCACCTCTTCCCCTGCTCTGTATTACCATTAATAACTCCCTCTCTTCTGCAGAACCGTCCCTGTTTTATGAATGAGGACTGAGGGACAGACAGACCTGGGCGCCTGGCTAGCTGCAAGACAGAGGGAAGGACAGACTTGATGCAAAGGATTTTCTCTGGGGATGCTGATGCCTTTGGGATGAGAAGCAGGCCAAGGGAAGGAGGGTGATCAGCAGCAGAAGGAGCTGGAGTGTGGGTATGCCATGCGCTACAGTGGAGTCAGACCCAGGAGGTATTATGGGCTAGAATGCAATTTAATGCTGGCTGCTCCCCTTTATCCAGGACCGCAGGCCAATCCCCACCTCATTCACAAGGAAAAATTAATTCCCTTTCAGAAGGCCAGCGGAACACACCATTTAAACTCCAATTAATCCTTTTCTTAAGTGGTCCGTGGAGCTCGTGCTGGCCCCTGAGGGGCGGGGATTTCACCTCCGAAACTCCACTGCTCATGCCTCCATACAGGGCTCATTAGCATCCTAACTGGTCTGGGATGCGGGATCCAGCCCTGGGAGAGAGAGGAGAGCACTCTGGGCTCTGATGGACCTCTTCCATCTCGAGCCATTACTGCTCCACAACTCATGGGCACGGCTCCCATTAATGCTGACGGCAGCTCCTGCGCCGCCTGCACGGGCGCAGAATACAACCCCTGACTTCATTACTGGAATTCAATTTCATTAGCACTAGATACAGAGGGATTGTCCTAAATACACTCTTCCTTATACTTTTTTCATGTTAATGCAACCATTTGAGTATATTATACCCTGCAGAGATGGAAACATTTCTAGTCTGTTTAAACACATTTCCCACAATTGGGAGCAAAACTTTGTCTCAGTTTATGCCTCTGACACCAGCTGCCTTCCATTTAATGGGATGTTAGTAGCTACAACAAATTAATCCAAAGGTTACTGTTCTCTGCTGTTGTCATAGACAAAGCAAATTCATATATTCTGTCAGGGTAAGGCAGGACCAGCCATGCAGCCACATTCCAATGGCAGCAATAAATCAAATTATTACTCTCTCCTATTCAAAATCAGGCATCGGTCAGAAAATCGCAACTCAACGATTCTGATAAAAATCCAACGAAACAGAAATTACAGTTGGGGGAGATAAGAGGCAATTCCTGGCTGCCTGTACTGGGCCAACTCCTGGCCCAGCGCCTGTAAGAGCACACCCTGCCCTCTCCTCGGGGGGCTCGTTGTTAATATCTTACTTCAACCAGCACCTCCCTTGGCCAGGACAAAACAGAACAGGCCATCCTGACCCTGTTCCCGCAGGGATGTGAAGGCCAGGGTGCCTGGGGAGGCTGCCTGCCCCCTCCTCCTGCCACCTGCCCAGCACAGCTCCCCCTTCCCTGCGAGGTTTCTGGTGGCTCCACACAACAAGCGAGAAATAAAGGAGCCGAGGTTATAAACACTGATACATAATTTACTCCTATTATCAAGATTAAACACATCTTTGCATGCTTAGCATAAAACAACTGCCTTTCCCCAGATTTCTCAAGGACATGCATAAACTTCATTATTATCTAAATAATCAAAAGAGTATTTCAATAGAATATTTAACTGTCTGCCTACTGGAAACTCACAGCCTTAATCTAACACTGATCCTCTGTTGTCCTTCATGTAAATATTGTTGGGACGTCAGCCAAAGCCTAGGGAAGTGAGCTTCATCTTGGTGGATGGGAATCTCTCGTGTCAGATACAGTCAGCCTGACTAATGAGACCTACAGCTTGCCAAAACCTACAGCCTCGCTGTCTGTTCCAGCCATTGAACGCGCTCAGAAACCCAGTGGCACCAGCCCAGCAGTCTACAGATCCCAATCAACTATCAATAGCTTAAGTGTAAGTGATTGTGTATGAAGTACGAGCCAAATGTGTTTCCTTTTTCAGTTTTAGGACCTTCAGTATTGTTATTGCACCAGTAATGCTTGCACGGAATTAATCATAGACGTACCCACAAGGCAAAACATTATGAGAAGCTCTTTGTACTTTCTAAAAGTGTGCAGCTCTGAAGAGTGGAGGGAGCTGGAAGGCTTCCCAGCACAATGGGGCGTTCCCCACCATCAAGAGAGAGCTAGGGAATTTTACGCCTTTTCTTACAAAACCGAAATGTTGGTTGCTGGCCATCTCTCATCATGACATTGACCTCTCATGCCTCCACCCTGGAGCTCAGCATTATCCCCTCCCTGCTGCTCTACTTTAAGTCTTTTTCAGATGAGCACAGGGGTTTTTCCATGCTGGTGGATCTTTACTCTGAGGTACAGGGATGTACCACGATGAGATGTTTGCCTAGAGGGGTGGGTGCATCAGGAAATCCCACAGGGATCTGGGACAGGTCTGAAAAAGCACCCAAGAGAGCCTGACCCAGCAGCACAGGGCATGGAGCTACAGAGAGGGCTCAAAGCAGGCTCCAGATGCACACCAAGGAGGGATAATGGCAAAGCCAGGGAAATGCCAGGAAAATGCCAGCTCGGGTTACACTGGCCCTGGGGCCAATAGAAGAGATGATAGAATTGCCAAAGTCTGAGAATCTGATCCATTTAGATGAAACTTTGCACTGGCAATTGAGTTTACCTTCATTAATCCAGAGGGCAGATACACATGCATGTAAAACTACTATAAGATCTACAGTTAAATCTAAAACCTCATTATAAGCTTGGGGAAATGACTCTACCTGTGAGCCATGGACAAGCTCAATTCCAGCAATCCAGTTGGGGTCCCATCCTGTCCCGTCCCATCCCATTCTGTTGGCCCCACAACCATGGGAGTGAGACGGAGAATGAGCCCTGGAGTATGTCTGAGGTTGTCAGATGCAGAGCCACAGGGAGATCACTGAACAACAGGGATGCAAAACAACTGTATTTTCATGGCCTGCACAAGCCCTGCAAGGAAAGCAGTCGGCTCCACAGCTCCAGCCCTCCTGGCCAAGCTGCTGCCAGCCCACGGGCCTGGGGCAGTGACTCTGGGGGCTGCACCCTGGGATGCTCCCACACACCCCTTGCTGTGGCTCCAACACAGAGGTGGGAGGCCCCTGATCCCCAGGACGGGCTGTTCCAGCTCTGCCTCAGCTTCTGCCAGAGCAGCCTCCAAGGATTTCTGGTTTCCCGAGGCACATTCCTGCAGCACTGCCCCGAGGTCAGGCTGGATTGTGTTGGCTCCTGGCCCCAGTTCACAGGGCTGTCAGCAAAATTGCACCACAGCATCGTTACTCCTGGTGTGACAGACAGACAGAGCCCAGCTGGATTTTCAAAACCTAAGCACTTTCCAACACTGACAGGCAGGAAAAAAACAACCACCAACCCACAACCCTCTTAGTCTGAGCAGGTTTTATCTGGAAATACCCAAAGCTAGTCAGTGTAAGACCCCACAAAGTCATTCCTCCCGAACCACTTTCCTGACCAAACCTTTTAAGTGTCACTGGGAAATAAAGAGCAATAGGTACCAGCCCCAGCCGGCGTTACCTGATTAGTCTAGTCCCCACCACATCCTCAACACCACCCTCCTTCAGAGGGATAAAGCAAGGCTGAAATGACTGATGTAATTGGTGCTTTCAGACAGAGTTAGCACAAGCAGAAGAGTCAAGTTCATTACCCTGGAGTTCAGCACTGGGCTGCAGCTGCAGAGAGGGCTCCTGCTCCACAGAGCTGCCCCACGAGCGAGTGGGCACAACCCCAACGTGCCCCTCTGCAGTGGGATTCTCTCTGCAGCCTGATTCTCCCCCTGATAACGAGGAGGAGGATGCAGAGGGAAGGCAGGCAGCACAGTCATGCAGCAATTCTGCTGGAGCCTCTCTACAGGGACCCACCCTGGCTGTCTGCAGCACACGGATGTAATGCTGCCTCCCTGCCACTGCACGCTCGCCTCATTGCTGAAACACTTACACATGCAGCATGCATTAGAATTAAAAAACCATTAAACCTCGGAAAGGAAAAACTTTGACAGGATGCGTAATATACTAAGTATAATTAATTAAATTGGATGAGGCACTGGGGGACGAGAGAAGAGTGGATGGAGACTGTTCTTGGAAAAGGGATGGTAATGCACTAATGTTCAGTGTGTGCCATTAAAAAACATTGGAAGAGGCGAGGATGAGCGACAGGGGCTTCGAGAGATGGCACCAGCCAGTTGGGCACCTCGGATGAGCAGCAGAAGAGGCAATAGCGTGAAACACGGCCAATTACAGCCCTAAAAAAATTATAATGAGGGTGGAAAAGGCACAAGAGAGATGGAGAGGCAGAAATGGCAGCAGATTGCTAAATAGCACTGCCCTATCAGTGACAGCCTCCTCCAGAGAGCTGCTCTTACCCACCCCACCAGGACACAGACACCAGACCACCTTCACCAACCAGCTCCAGGCTCCTTGGGGCTGGCACAGGCAAAAGGGGATCCATCCTGGAAAGCATCTAGCTCTCTGTGGGATTATTCTTCAGCTATCTGTAACTCCAGGTGCAGTTCCTTAGTGTGGGTAGCACCCTGCTGCATCCATCCATCCCCTCGGCAGTGCCTGAGGTGGGTGGGAAGCAGCAACCAAAGATGGGGCCAGGGTGGGAGCATCAAAGGCAGCCCCAATCAGCACAGCAGGCACAACAAGATGAGACAGGCACAGTCTGGCTGTTCAGCACGACAAAGTTTTAACAGGCTTAACAACAGCATCAGCACTGATCATTAGGCAATTACAACTGCTGAAAGTTGACAAAGCACCAGGACCAAATGAATTATCTCCCCAAATCCTGCAGGCAGGAGCATGGAAAAGAGAAAAGTCACTGTCAACAGCCTCTGATAGCTCACTGGGTGCAGTGCAGTAACTAAAAACTAAAGGGCTGTTCATTTACTTGCTGTTTTGAGAGATGAAAGGGAAAGGCCAGGAAATGAGATCTTCAAAAATATTCTCATCACTCAGGGAGTGGTGGGAGGGAAGGTCCTGGAAACACTGATACAGCCAGGACTGCTCAGCGCCTGGGGACATCTGATTCAGAGGAAGGGACTGCATGTGTTTGGAAAGAGAAGGCAGATTTTGGCTGGGGGAGTTCACTCCTGAATCATCCCCAGCGTTACTTGCTCAGCTCTGCACATTCCTGCAGAGCCGGGGACAGCCGTGAGCTCTTCCCAAGGATGTGCCAGAGCCCAGTGCTCCAGGGCTCTGCAGAGCCCAATCCATGCAGCACCACGGTGGCTCCCTGCTCCCCTGCACAGCACGGGGTGCTCAGCCCTGTCACGCCGTGCTCCTCAAGCACAGCCCTTCACTCTGAGTGACTAGGCACGCTCTTCCGAAAAACATGCAAATGTGATTTAAAGACTCTAAGTGATACAGAATATATCGCATCCCTTGGGAACCTGTTCCAGGGGGTAATTATTCTAATTCCTAAAATCATGCATCTCATTTGCAGCTGGAATTTTCCAAGGCAAACCTCTATCTCCCAAGGCTCTGTCTTGTTCACTGAATTAGGGAGGTGCTCAGCAGCAGAGATCTCTCCCCTCAGTTCACTTCTGAACACAGGCATAGATGACCAATGTCTCCAGCAAGGTTCAGAGCACATCCCCAGAGGATGCCATGTCTCTCAGGTCCTACTTCAAGCCCAGTGATCTCAGCTGAAAGAATCCTGGCAGATTCAAAAGGCTTTGAGTGAGGTCCTAAATCTCCAGACACATGTTTGGTGAAAGCCAATTTGTTCACCTATACCCAGAAGCTCCTGAACAGTGTCCAGAAAGCCAGGGGACATGTCTGCACTGACAAGGAACCTCCCCTCCACCTGCTTGCCATAGCTCGGTGGTCCCTGCAAGGCAAGGCTGCCCAAAGAAGAGTTTGTGCAGATTTTACAGTGAATTAATTTAATACATCCACCTAGTAACAATGGAGGAACACTGACAAAGCAGAGGTCAGGCAATAGGGGAATTGCAGGTAGAATTGTTAATTTTAATTACTTGTCTTCATTAAGATGAGGCTTCTGGATCCTGCAGTGATGACTAATGGGTCAAAATATTTGCATGAGTGAATATATTTCCGTTAAAGGGTGGAACAGACGTGGAACTTTTTTTTGGATTTTACAGGAGGTTTCCCGCCACACGATGCAGAGAATTCCCAGAACCCAGCAGCGTACCAGAGGGGAGCAATCCGTAGGTGCAAGATAAACACTTTTATGAGGCACAGAAGTGCCCAGAAAAAACACAACAAGGTGGAAGTAAGCGACAAACAAGGAAAACACGGGTTATACTTGAGCTGTTTTTGTCTCCTTGGCACTTGAATGAGTTGCAATACAAGCATCAGGGCTACCTGTGTTCCTGACAGCACTGAAAGGAAACAAAAGTTTGGAACAAGCCAAACACATTCAATTTGCCTGAATAATTTAGGCTGCTGAGTTATCATGTGCTTCATGGCCTGTCATCGAGAAGAGCTGTGCTGCACAGGAAAGGTCTGTAAATCAATGCATCTGAGGGACCAAAACTCATCAGGGAGCAGCTGCAAAAGCACCACCTGTCAGAACAGATGCAGGACATGGAAGTCACCTGGTGAGCACTGTGAGGCACTCAGCATTCCGGGGCTCCAGGGGTGGCTCCCTGGGAGCCTGCCACACGACAGACAGCAGGGCATCCTGAACACGCAGCTCCCACTGAGATGTGCTGGTGAGCAGCAGTGTCAGTGGCACAAATAACAAATAAAGGGGCTACAGGAGAGCTGGAAGGGACTTTTGACAAGGGCGTGGAGTGATAGGGCAAGGGGGAATAGCTTTAGACTTCCAGGTTGGATAAGACATTAGGAATTAATTCTTTACTGTGAGGGTGGTGAGAGCCTGGCACAGGTTGCCCAGAGAATCTGAGGGTGTCTCACTCCTCAAAGTATCCAAGGCCAGGCTGGATGGGGCTCTGAGAAACATGTGATAGTGGAAGGTGTCCCTGCCCATTGTAGGGGAGTTGGAAGTAGATGATCTGTAAGGTCCCTTCTAACCCAAACCATTTTGTGATGATGATGATGGGCTGGTAAACACAGAGTGTAAAAAACAAATCAAAGTCCAGTATACACATAGTAACCTTCCAGGACACACCTGAGTGTGCCTGACTCTCCTCAAAGGTATTTATACCCTCCAATAATGCAGCAACTGTTCCAAAAAAACACCCTCTCTGACAGTTCCTGAATTACCACTATGCACAGTTTTAACTTCAGGTTTCTAGCCAAATTCCTCTTCCCACACAAGAGCTGCCCCTTTCTAAGCTGTCACCAAGCTGTACCTAATCCAGGATCACAGGTAGCTGAGCTGAGAAAGTTCCTCTCCCAGGGCAAATCCAGAAGCTCCTTGCCTGGCTTGGGAGCCCTTTGCCTACTGAAGGAGCTGCCTGGGAACGTGCCCAGGCAGACGAGGCAGCTCCTCCTCTGCCTCATCTCTTTACTGAAGCCAACACTTCCAAAGCAGTCAGAGGAAATCAAGTGCTCGACCTATTTTGGTTTGCAAGAGACGAGGACACCCACCTCCCTTGGCTTCTCACAAAATTTTCCAACAGACACTCCTCACTCTTTTATTTTTCACATAAAACAGTGCAGGAACAACCACAAAACCTGCTCTCTCTCCAGCAAGCACCCAGCAGAGTCAAGCCTTCTCCCCAGGACGTGCCAGAAGCCCCTCACCTTTCACCTCCACCAGCTGCAGGTCCTCAGCACCCCACAGGACGTGGCACCCCGTGTCCCTGGCTGGGGGGACCCTCCTGTGCCTGTCCCCACACCTCCAGCTAGGGTGGTTCTGCAGCAATCCCCCGGGGATGCAAGTTAGCATCTGTGGTGAAATCTCACCAAATGATCCAAGATAGTTTTCTCCAGCTGGGACTGATTGAATGTAGCCTGGGCACCGGATGATGTGGGAAATCAGTCGTAGCCGAGCACAAATTGCATGCATAGAGGTAATTACTGCAGCACAAGGTTGGTAGCACCACTACCCACATGACAGTATATCTCAGCAATTTTCATTTCCTATTGCTTCCATTCAGAGAGGGGGTTTTTCATCTTTCTTTTTCCTTTTTTTTTCCCTGTGGTTCAATTTATACTCCTTCTCCTGCAGGGACTGATGCTAACCCAGGATTTCTTTGTGATAAAGAAATGGTTTGACTACAACCAGTCACTCCACACACCCAGATCTCCCCCCTATTTATGACACCCAGAGCCTGACCCAACTCCACTGCAATGCCCCAGGTGTGACTGTCACTGCCCAAAGGTGAGGTGACACAGCCATGACCACCTGTCACCTGCTGCCATGTGCCAGCACCCCCAGCCAGCTGTGGATGTTGGCAATGAAACACAACATGCTGGTAGCCAATTACAAAGCAAGTTGTTCTTTACACTTGAAAAAGGGTGAAATGCAATAAGGAAAATGGAAAGAAAAGGGCTTTCTGCTGAAAAATAAGAACACTAAGAGAGCTAATGCTGAGAGTGGGGAAGCTGATCACTACCATTACAGATACTCAGCAAAAATAGGGGCCACATTACGTGTACCGTGATTATACACATCGTGACTAACCCAGATCTATAATAATACTTGCTAAAAAGAACTTATTTTCCAAACAGACACAGGGGTTAACTGCAGGATGGAAGGGGAAATGCCTGTGCAAAGGCAACACACACCCAGCCAGAGCCTGGCACAGCCCACGCTCCTGCTCCCCAGCTCACCTGCTCCCCACGTACCTGCGCGCACCGGGAGGAATGGCTGCCAAACTTCTTAATAATTCTGTGACCCATTTAAAACTATCTAGTCTTACACCGATACATGCTGTATGAGAAATAAAATATAGCACTCACGAGTTTTGAGTGGCAGCACTTCCCTCAAGACAGATAAAAGCTGCAAGTTCTCTTTGCTGTTTGGTGCCAATTATTACAGAGTTTTGACTTATATATTATTACATAGATCATTTAGTAAAACAACCTACATACAAACCCAGTGGTGTGTCTCCCTTCAGCAGGTATCTGGAGCAGTTCAGACACTCACCCATATCACCATATTTTGGAGAGGGGTGGGCTCCTTCCCCTGCACCCAGGGGAGACACACCTGCCCTACAGCTCTCTGCAGCGTGCAGCCTAATTAACAAAGGTCCAAATGACTTATCACACACATAAATGTAATCACACCACACTTTGGAGGGAAAAACAACAGGCACCCAACTTGTGGCAGCCCCTCTGGAGATGCCGGTTCACACCTGAAGGCCCCAGGTACGCGGCAGGCACCCACCTGTGCCCAAAAAGCTGCCTCAAACCCGCGGGGCCGTGTCCCTGCCCCGCAGAGCCGGGGTCACCGAGCTGCTCCTGCTGATTATTCCTTTAATAAAGGGCCCTGTATTTTCCAGTGGCTGCGAAATTGATGCGGGTTGCCATGGTAAGCACACACTTTCCCATTTAGCAGAATAATAGGCAGCTTTGTATAATTCACTGATTTCAGATGATTTCTCACCCCGAGCGCAAGTCGCTCAAGTTACATAAGTCACCTGTTGTTTAGTCAATCTGGCAATTTTAATTAGAATAAATTTTTATGATTCCTCTTTGCAACACTTAGAGCAGCTCTGCCACCAGAATGCCGAGATGTCTGTAAATTATACAGGCCCCAATCACATCTTTTTTTGCTGTTTTAATTACAGTAACATTGCAGCATTAATCATGTAAGCCTGTGTTAAACAAGTAACAGCCATCCTCTATCATAATTAAAAAGAAAGGCCAAGCAAACAGGAGCTCTGGAGTTTACCATATTTTCTCTGAAAATTATATTTTAACTTAAGAGTTTCACAAACAGTAGTTTTATTTGGCTCTAATTAGTGTTGTGAAGGAAACACCAAAAGGTTAATAAGAGATGGTTAGTTTGTAATGCAAGTTTCCCGGTGCCAGCCCCAGCAGTTCAGTCTGTTTTCAGAGTCATTAACGATGTAGATTGATTACAGGAGGAGATTGGGAAGTGCTGGCTTGCTGCGTTAGCAGAAGGTTTGGTTTTATTCATATACCTTCCCTACTGTTAAATCTGATGGCCATTACCTTGACCACTTTGCCAGTCTTAACTGCTGTGAGAAGGAAAGTGTTAAAGGTTTCCTTAGAAGTTACTGGCAAAAGGGGAAAGGAGGCCATGTGAGCTGGTTTTCTTACTTGTTATAAGGCAAAAGGAAGCTGCAAGCTTGCCTGAACTGTTTATTTATCTTAAAATATCTTAAAATCCAAGTATTGGGTAGTGGTTCTGGAAGAGGAGGTTTTGGAAAAGCCAGGGTTAAAACTACCCCATCTTCAGCTGAACCCTGAGACAAAGATCTTCTCTGCAAAGGTTCTCCTTGAGCTGGAGTTTAGGAACAGTTAACAAAACCAAGCAGAAATAGAAGCTGAAATTCTCTAATCTGAAATACCTCTTCTTCATATCTCCTATAAATTGCTCTCCAGTCACCCAGCAAAAATATGGGTAAGCAATGACTGAATTTGACAAAATCTCATTAAAAAGTACAATAAAACAGTTGAAACTCTCCAAATTTCTGGGCTGATCATTCATCCATTACAAACCTACACAACAGGGCATGGATTCAAGTTTTAATTTTCCTCTCCAAGTTGCCAAAATGTTCACATCTGGTGAGTGTTCTCTGTGCTTAGGGGGAAAAAAACTTGAGGATCTAAAGGTTATAACTCCTGTGACCCTGAATAGAGCAACTTCAGTGATGAATATTCTGCAAGAACTATCTTTGAAGGAACCTGAAAGCTGAAGGAAGAGTGCCAGGAATGTGGGATATAGAACAATGCTTCTTATGCAAACAAAGGAGGTTGCACATCTGTTTGTTATTTAGTTCTGCTGTTGCAAAGCGGGATTGGCTTCACTTATTGCTACGGACATGACTTCAGTGTCACCCCTGCCCCACATCACTTTCCAGCAAGGACTTCTCCAAGCTGTGCTCAGTGTTACTGAGAAACTAAGGGAGAGCAGCACAAGGGATCTGTCCATGCCAAGCAGCAAGTCTGCGCAGGGATTGAACCTCCTGAAGTGTCCACAGCAAGTCCATGCAGGGATTGAACCTCCTGAAGTGTCCACAGCAAGTCCATGCAGGGATTGAACCTCCTGAAGTGTCCACTGCCCTGCTCTGCTGCGGCACGGAGGGGAAGGGAGCTGAGCTCCAAGGTGGGGCCACTGTCCCTCTGTCCAGTTCTGCCTGCCCACATCACCCCCTAAAAGGAGGAGCTGAGTTACACTCAATGGTCTAACAAAAGATATCATGGCCCTCCACAATCCTGGTTAGGAATCATCAGCAGGAGCTTGGGGAGGATGGAGAGAGCATGGACAAAGGCATCAGTAACCTCCACACAGAGCTGACTTAGATGCTCAACACGCAATCTTTTAAAAGAGTGGGAATCACAAGACAATCAACTCCTCTTCCCAAAGACCAGCTTACCCACTAGTCAGAAAAATCCTTCTCAGAGCTTTCCAAGTACTGTGAGAAGCTGATTGCTCCCTCCAGGCTGGACACTGCAGGAGCAGCACTGAGCTCACTGAGGCTGCTTTACCAGAGCCATGCAATAATACAGAAATCAGAGGAGCTGCAGTAATTGACACTGCCCTGTGAAGAAAGCTTACAGCATTTATCCATCTTAAGGGGTTTGCTGTCACTCACATATGAATGTTGTACTTTATGTCTTGTGCTGCATATATGAATACAAGAAAGTAGGTACTTTTATTAATTTGTAGAAACTTCCAGAGAAATGCAGCCTCCAAAGCCCTACAACATGTCACTTAGGTCTTTATGTACATGCAGCTCTACAGAAAGGCTTTTCTGCAGAGTGAAAGGGGGTTGTAGGTAGAATGACTGCTGGAAATCAGCTTAAAAAAAATCAACAGTTTCTAATACCTGTGTTTGCCTCCAGTTAATACCATTAGTCATGTTCTCAATTCACAACTGAATTACACCCAGATACTATGGAGATGAGCATAAGAACCAATTGGAATATTCCAGATAAAACCTGATCCCCTAAATGATGATACGTCTGAATAACTCGGGATGTAACCAGCAAGAAAAGTTTCAGTGAATATCATGGGCCCTTTCTCCTTTACATCCAAATCTTAGCTCTATACTGGGTGATAGTATAAAGAGGACTTAACAAAACTATTTAAATATAACCCATTTCTATCCAAAAAACCCTTCATCTTGCTGGAGTTTATGGGAGTCAGATACAATTAAATCTCCCCTGTGAGCAAAGTTACACAGATGTGGAAATGTATGCGGGATCAGGTCTTTCCAGATGACATTTCACGTGAACCTTTACTGCTGATCTGGCACCAGAAAAGTGGAAGTGATGCTTTTAGGAGCAATTCTCTATAGAGATCCATTACTGACATTGCTTAAAACCCTCTCATTTTGACTTTAAAGCTTTTTCACTATTTTATGGCTGTGGTGACTATTTCTAACACGGCCTTTTTAATGATTAGTGTGTGCTTATTGTTTTGGTATTTTCTATTTTTATTTTTACCTTAAACAGTGAATCACTGCTTCATTGGACCAATTATTTTCTTTCCATAATTGATGGCTAAAACAGTGGCCAGCACTGGGAATTAAGGTAAGTGTGAAATCTGTTGCTTCTAACATTAAAAACTTATATTCAAAATATTTCTTTTCTGATTTCTATGCTGGCAGGAGCTCCTATGACTTACAGAGTATGAGAATGGCTCTTGCTCAAGGCAAGGTGAAAAAGGCAGTAGAATACATTTAAGCGTATCTAGGTGCTTGTGCACATCCACACAAAGAAAACAAGCCAAACCTGCACAAACACTATGATTGGAAGAGGGCAAAGGGATGTAAAGAAAAAAGTACCAGTTTGAGCAAAGCCAAGGGAGGAATAACTACCTGAATCACAAAACAGAGCATCTAGCCTCAAAGATGCTAATTCAGGTCCTCAGGGATCTAATCAACCTCTTTGTTGAAGTAAAGATAAAACTTTTTGACAGCAAATGCTTTCTGATAAAATGGAATTTTCAATTACCCCGCGAAACATCTGGTCCGCGCTGCCATTTCCAGGGAAAACCACCAGCACAGCCTGCAGTGTTGGGAAACATTTCAGGCTGAGATCTCCCCGTGTTGCTGGGAGGAACAGGTGTCAGGAGCTCCAAGGCCCACGGCAGCGCTCCCACAAACGCCACCACCCACACAGCTGTCCACAGGGACAGCACCTGCCCGCAGCAACACACACTTCAGCTCCTCCTGGAAACCAGGGGCTCCTCCAGAGCTGGACTTTGAGTCACGGGTTCACCAGGATATGGAGAAAATCCACCCCAAATTGTGGTGAAAGGGGCCAAGACAAGAAGGGGACCCCAGGATTTAAGCCCATCCTCCAGCAGACTTCCTCCAGCCACCCCAAAACATCACTGACATCCACCAGCCACTTGAAAACACCCCTCTCTCAAAGAAATCCATCTGGAAGAGAGTACATCTAAACTTCCAGCAGCGCTTAACACCTCCACAAATAAACAATTAAACGGCAGCCAGGCAATCATGGAAGGTGGAATGGCACCAGTGCCCGCCTTCCCCTGCTTCCCATTTGGTGTCAATTAGCAAGGGAAGGAAAACAATCCTGGGCTATAATGAACTCCAAATTGGGTACATATTAGAGCAATTAAAGCTATCTTTTCATCAGATGAATTTATAATCAATAATTAAGATCCTGAGGTAAAGAGGGACTGGGCAGAAGTCCTGCTCCCAAAATACACAATGTGGCTGGGCTCCAGACAGTATTTTTGATGACCTGCTGCTACCCACTAAAGCTCAACACTCTCCATGCTATGGTTTGCCATTTTTCTGGAAATCTAAGTCATTTCCAAAGGAGGAGAAAGGGCTCCTGCCAGCAGGACTGGCAGCTGGTGTCACTCCCACCCAAGAGTTGCACCAGGAAAGCAAAACACCAGCAGCTCCCCTGGGCTCCCATGCCTAAGTACTCATCACTGGTGGCAGTGGTTTAAGAAGAAAAAGGAGCTTGGCCCATCCAAGCCCACCTCCCTCCCTCTGCAGGAAATGCAGCATCTCAGAAGGCAAAGGCTGGCCAGACAGGTCCACACTGGCCACCCTGAGCCACCACAGACTGACCATCCTCTACAACCCAGCTACAAGGATTTCTGCCAACCAGGGTCTGCCTTGGCAGATCCAGGGTTACCCACTGAGCAGATAAAGCCTCACAAATTATTGGGACAAAGTCTGAGAGCTGGCCACTCATGAAGGACTCGTGGTGTCACAAGCTGAGGTCCGTGCCCAGCAGAGACTGCCCATGGGGGAACCACACCAGGCTCCCAGCCAGGAGATCATTACCACCAACAAGCCAACTCCAACAACCCCCCCACCCCATTTCTCTGGGAATACATGAGATGCAGTTTGGGCAGGGACAACAGGCAAAAGCAAAGCACATGTACAGGAGCTGCCAGGCTGCTCCTCAGACAAGGACTCTGTGTTTGGAGCAGCAGTCAGCCAACAGTCCTGCACATCCTCGTCGATGAATTTCTTGTTTCCTCCCCACCCTGCCACAAAATCAGGTAAAAATTACCAAGCCAAAACCATTGCTTCAATCATGTGGGAACTGCTGTTATCACCATCATCCCAGTGTCTTGATTTTCCTGATTATTTTCTGCAGTTCCTGTTTGACAAATCAGCTCAGCCAACACTCTCTTTAACCTTTTCTTCAGCTTCTGTGACAGTAACCACTCACTTCCCTGCCTGTGCTGCTCCTCTCATAGCTCCACCAGCGTCCTGATAACCTCACAGGGTTACCCTGAGCTCTTCCACACAGGACAGTAAGGGTCTCACAGGGCAAGAGAGCTGATTGTGGCACACCTGCCCGCAGGTGCAGCTGGAAGGCAGTGCAGCTGCACTGCATGCTGCTTTCCTCCCAAAAATAAACCAGCCCCAGGAGCACCAGCCCCTTTGGGCACCGCAGGACCAGGAGACAGGGAGGTTGCCTTCAGAAGTCACCTTCTGGAAATACACATGATTTTTGGGGTGTATTTTAGATGCAGTGAGGAGCTCATGCTACAGTGGACTGAACCATATTTACTTCCATCTAACTTCTCTGATGAGTTCTGCCTCCAATCAGCCTCTTTAACTTATTTGCATTGTTATCAGAGACAGCACGAAGACTTATCAGAAATGTAATCCCTGTAAAACCCTATCTGCAGTCCATTGAGATTGGGTTTTTTGCTGAAGAAATGTGACAAAAAATTAACAGATGTTGCTCAGACCATTCACCAGGATGGGAATCAATTATGAACGTTTTTGCTTCTACAGTCATCCCTCACTACAAATGCATCTTAGGAAACCCTCTCCTGATCAAAATGAAAAAGCATTTCTTTGTAATAGAAGAATAATAAATGATGGCTATCAGCCTGCATTCTCTGACACGGTGCTGGTCCGCGGAGAATTAAACTGCCACTGTACAGTTATATAAATGTTTAATTTTTTTCATCTTTGGCCACAGTAGGGTTGTCTGGAAATACATTATCGCTGCGGATGCCATCCCTCTCCAATTAGTGTGGCTGGCAGCGTGGAATGTGTAGGTGACCTCTGTGTCCCCTTCCTGGTGGAGTCTCACAGGGTTAACTACGGCCATTTAACAGACTCTACCGAGCATTAATACAGGCATCAGATTCTCTCCAGAAAAATCCCACACTCGGTGGCGCAGATGGCAAGAACTCTCTCTCCCCCGTTTGACTCTTTTATGACAGCACAACAAAGGCTTTTAATGATGTTTACCATGAATTGAGTTAAACAGCTGAAGACCAGTTCATAATCACAGCATTTTGTTTTCATATCCTTAAGTCTTTTAGCAGTGGGGCTTCCAGTTGAGCCTCAGCTACAGCTTATCTCAAGATATAGCCAAGTGCCCTGGGGCTCCCTGGTGCCAGAGCACCAAGCCACACTCAAGCTTCTTAATTGAAAAAGACAGGATGTTTGCATAGGATGTTTGCATCCCTCAGACATTAAAAGCGACATTCATGCCCAAGTACAAGCGACACTTGGGCTCAGCTGAACTCCTCTGACTTCCTTCCTCTAGCTAATACCAGTCTGATTCCAGAGCAGGGCTTCATCCCTGCACACGGGGACGGTAAGAGCTGAAAGCTGCCACCTATGCAGGAGAAAAGATGCAAACCCTCACTCACTGGCCTGAGCTAATCCCTCGTGGGATGCCTGACTAATTGCCTGCATGCTCTGCTGACCTGCGGGAAAGCAGCCTGGATGGGCCAGCCTGTGAGCTCCGGAGCTGGGACAGAATGCTGGGAGGGACACAGCCCAGCCCTGGGCACAGCTCCTCTAATTCCTGCCCTAATCCCAACTCCAGTGCTCACTCACTGTCAGGCAGATGCTCAGGGCCTTGGCTTTTCTGCCTGTGAATAGAGGATAATCCCAACTGCTCACTTACCTGACAGGCGTGGCGTGAAGATTAATTTACATCTACCCAGCACTCCGACGATGTAGGGCATTATCCCCAGCAAGCACTAAGCATCCTCACTGCACACCCACCAGGCAGCACCAGAGATGGGGCATGTGGGGGCAGCGGGCAGGCCCCCAGGGCGCAGCAGTGGCTCACCTTGCTCGGGGCCCTGGGAGCCCATGGAGGGGACGCTGGTGTTCAGCACATCGTTGACGGCCGTGTCGCAGTAGAGGCCCCGCTGCACGTCATGCTCGCTGTCCGTCTGGTCACTCTCCTCGTGGCCACTGTCCTTCAGACTGTTCCCCTCCAAGTCCTTGAACGTGGAGCTGCTGGGGAAGCACAGCTGTCACTTCCAGGGTGGGACAAGGTGGCCCCCGACGCCCCTGCGGGGGTGGCAGGTCCCTGCCCTCACAGCACCCAGTGACACTGCCCAGGGAGTGTGGGGGGAACAGCCCCTGACTGGCACCTCTGCACCCCAAAACACAGCACCACCCCCAAGGCTGCCCCTGCCCCTGGTGTGGTATCAGCCTGTGGGTTCCCTCAGGCTGCCATGGATCTCACGGCAGCTCAGAGTGAAGCAGGATTTGAAATAAAATTTTAAAAATATACATTAAATGAGCTGTTTCTACAACTTGGCTCTCCCAAGTTGTATTGCCTCATACCGAAGTTACACAGGATCTAAACCCCATTATTCTTAGGTTATAAGCCAAATCCTAATCACTTAAAGCTTAAAAACAAAAGTCTTCCTGGAAACAGTAATGTCTTTTAATCATGATGATGCATTCTTATTCTTAAAAATAAACCAGTGATTCTGGGTCCAAGTTCATGCAGTTTTAAGGAAATGTGATGCACAGGAAAACATCCTTGACAGCCTCTGCAAGCGCAGCCACTGCTGGGAGAACCAAGGACTGAGCTGCTCCCAGATTTCCCCCAAGGGCTGAGCAGCTCCAACAGCCCATGGAACACAGCCCCCAGGCCAGAGGGATGGAAGAAGGGCAGCTCCCATGAAGACAGGCTGAGAGAGCTGGGATTGCTCATCCTGGACAATGTTCTGGGAAGACCTTAGAGGCCCTTCCAGTTCCTAAAGTGGACTTATAAAAAGGAGTAACTTTTTATGGGCAAATAGTGATAGGACGTACAAAAAAGAGGGAGAGTGACTTTTTACATAGGCAGATAGTGATAGGACAAGGAGGAATGGCTTTAAACTGGAAGAAGAGAGATGAGATTTAGATATCTGAAAGAAATTCTTCCCTGTGAGAGTGGTGAGGCCTTGGCACAGGGTGCTCAGTGAAGCTGTGGCTGCCCCTGGATCTCTATAAGTGTCCAAAGCCAGGCTGGACAGGGTTTGAAGCAGCCTGGGATAGTGGAAGGTGTCCCTGCTCATGGCAGGGTGGCACTGGGTGATCTTTAAGGTCCTTTCCAACCCAAACCATTCTTGGGTTCTATGAAGAGCCGCATTTCTGGCTGCATTTGGGACCCCAACACCCTGAGAGGGGCCATGCCCCAGGACACTGGGCTGCTGTGAGCAGCAGGGACACCTTGAGAAGCACCTGCCCCAGGTGGCACAGCCATCAGGGTGCCCCTGGGGACGCCCACCCTGTGCTCCTTCCACGCCCACCCTCGGCATGGGAAAACTGCACTCATTGGGAGGATCCACCTGCACCCACTTCTCCAAACTTTCTCACTGGCTGATCTGGTGTGAAACGTCAGTGAAAGACTCGGCCTGGGCTTCAAAGTCCCAAAGAGCTGGAGATTTTCATTACTTTGAAAACCCTTTTGTGTCTCCACGGAAACCAAGCAGACCACCTACCATCTGACGCTCTGCAAAAGCACACGAGGGGGGAGCTCTGAAATACATATAAATTGGTAAACCTTCAAACATTACCTTTTAAATAAAGATGTCCCTATTGAAGCCACTGACTTTGATTCTAGGTGACATCAAAGATTTTTAAGTTAAGAAAGCACTACAAATCTACAATTCATTTGTGTGCGTGTAGATGAGTGAGAGAGGGAGGCAGACAACACAGGAAAAGTACAAGTAGATTAATTAAGTGCTGGATTTGAGAAGAGTCACTCACCAAAGATAGCAGAGCTACAAAATCCTCATAAAGGCAAAGGATGAAAATGATGCCACAGGATGTTACAGAAAATATTTTTTGTTCTCAGATGTCGGCACAGCATTCCTGGCACCCGTTGTACTTAAGATACAAGACAAAGGTAGAAAGCAAGGGGAAGCGCTGTCCTACACGGAGCTGCCGTTCGTAGTGCTCAGGCTGCCCGTGTTACAAGGCATTTATCTTCCCTGCAGTGAGCCAGACCGTAATGCAGCAGCCACACGACATGCTTCCGTGGCTGACACTTCTCTAAAGGATGGGCAGGTCTGGGGGAATCGGCAGCAGCAGCATTTCCCAAACAATGCAGCCTCGGAGTAAGCCCCGCTGCGGCAGGCGGGAGCGCTGTTTGCCTTTATCTTAGGTGTGAACGAGGAAAGATTAATAGATTTGGGGTTTTTTCAGTGTGCCTGAAGACTCTCTGGTGAGGAGCAGCGTGGCACAGGCCAGCCAACCCTCACAGTCGCATTAGCATCGTTAAACACCACGAGCCACGCAGGCAAACACACCTGCCCTTCGCCAGCTGAACCCGCGCCGCTTAAACAATGCGCTGGCAGCTCCCTTCCTGCTCAGGTTTTTAAGATGTAAACAAATGGGATCTCAGCCAGGCAGATAATTGGATATTTTTACTGCTCAGATCAGATCTCAACAGTTCAGGGCCGGCTTCTGCTCTCTTGGTTCAGTGGTGGCTTCTGCAGAGTCGCTGAGCACAGCCATGCTGGGCACAGGCACGGGCACAGGTATGGCTTGCTCCCCACACACCTGGGCCGGGCGCTGGGGAGAGGAGGGAGAAGGGCAAGAAGATGCTGGCCCCATCCCGGGCCCTCATCCTGGTGGGAGTGCTGATCGTGCTGTGTCAGTGCCCTTCCTGGGAGCCCTCCTGCCCCTGGGGCGATGCTCACCTCTGGGTTAACCCAGCGCAGCGGGGTTCAGCTGGGTAACCTCGGTGTGAAACTCCCAGAGACATTCCCTCACCACTGCTAGCTCTGAGGATGGCAGTATTTCACCCAAAGGGTTCCATTTCCCCAAGGGTAACTGCCAGGTTTCACTTGAACTGATTGTTTCCTTCTACAGGTGAAAAAAATCAGCCTAGCAAAAGTGCTGCTTGCTTTGGTACACAAACTAAAACAGGGAGCTGGAACCACAAGCTGCATCCAACCCAATTACCTGCCCCCAAACAACTCGGGGTTTTTCTTAATTTTCCCCGCCTCACATGGCAGGAGATCTCACCACCCAAATCTATTCTTTTATTCCTGTGCATTCAAATGGAATAAACTCTCAGAATTTTAAAGTTGTCAGGGTAACAGCACTCTGCTCACTTTACTGCACCTTCCCAGTGTGAAGGAGCCAAAGAGAAGGAAAAAATATTTCTTTTATTGCAAACTATGAGCAATGGGATTTAATGGGAAGTAAGTACTGTTTTAAAATCAAATTGTTACTCCTGAAAAGTTTTGCATATTAAAATAAGAAAGTAGTATATAGCACAGTCGGAAAGAACATTAAACCATGAAGGGCTGGGCAATGCCAAGCCCTTCATGCAAGCCTACATACCTTTTTATTAAATGAGCTCTGCTGTTCACGTAGTTGGAATCAAAGGAGTAGTTTTCAGTCTGGAAGGAGGAAAAGAAAAGGCAGATGGTTACAAGTCTGATTTCTCCATGACTGGGAAGAGTCATATTTGCAGGGCCAGGAGGAAACCCTGCCAGAGGGAAGGAGCATCCCATGGTGGCACAGGCCCCTGCGAGCAGGGCAGGGCCAGGCATGGAAAACTCCAGTACCTGTCAGTCTTTCCACCAACTTTCACCAAAAAAAAAAAAACAGAGGCTGGCTGGTGACCACAGAACAATTTGCAGAGAAGAAACAATGTGACTATGCTCAGTTACAAAACTAATTGCTTTTAATTCCCTGATGGACTCAGTTCTGTGTGTGTCAATTTGACTGAAAGTTCAAAAGGTATTTTTCTTATTAGTGTATAATTAACATGTTAAAATATTTATTGCATAGATATGTAAATGCCAGCAAGGTAATCCCCTGCCGGAGAATTTAATGCGGGCACTTTTCTTTGTTTTACATCATTTCATTTCCAGAGACAGTGGGATCTGTTATTAATAAAAAAGCAAACAATGGGTGACATGCTCAAAAGTTGGAGGGGAGTAAAAGAAGGGGAGAAAAGTAAAAGGAGTTATTTGCAAGCAAAACCCACTAACTCGTTCTGCACTTGAAACGCCGTCTTTTAACCTTTTAATCTCAGACTAGTCAGCCCTGCGGTTCTGGTGCTGGCAGCAGGTGAGGAACCAGAAAAAGCAACCAGAAGGCAGGGGAGAGGGCAGGGGGAAAGCCAGGAGAGCATGGTGGGAGCCATCAGGGGCTGCCATGTGGTGGGAGCTGTGCAGTGCAATGCAGTAGCAGATGCATGGTTGGATGTGATGGGAGATGCATGGTGAACCACAGTGCTGGAACACGGGGGGATATGCAGAGCCTGGCCAGGATCCTTCCTGCATTTCAGGGACCCCTGAGGATGCAGGATCTTGTACAAGTCAGGCACTCCAGTCCACCTGTCCATCCACCTAAAGCTCGCCCAGACCTGCAGGGATCCCACCTGGGCTCCCAGCAGCACCACCCCCTGGGGATGCTCCTGAGCAGCAGCAGGAGAACTCTTTGCTCTGCTCCCCTTCCTCAAGGACAACAGCAGTATCCTTCCAGGACAGAACTGGGAACATCCACCTGCCCCACAGCCCTGTCCTGCCTTCTCTCTGCCATGCACCTCCTCGCCCCATCCCCATGGTTGTTCTCCTTCCCAAAGAGCCTCTCTGGGATGCTATGGCCTGTTTTTATGGCAATTATGAACATGGTAAAAATAAATGCATGCATCTTTAATGTCTCAATAAATAAAGGAAAGCAGAGTCTGCTGCTAACGTAATCACAATGGCAGGATGCAGGGAGTGGGGCCACTGCAGCAGAGCCGAATGCGAAATCCAATCGTACCCCAGCAGAGGTTACACGGCTCTGCCAAGATAATAAAGCAGAGGCAGCCTTGGTTAAGTGTAACCTTTTCTGAAATACAGCACAATATCTAATTTACCAAACAGGAAACTCCCAGAGAGAAACATGTGAGGAGCAGCGAGCCGGGGGAGTTGGCCTAGCACTCAGCACAGCTCGGTTATTACTTTCACACAGTAATTACTGCTGGAGAGCCACGCTGGAGATTTACTGCACAAACTACTGGTCCCTACAGTTCCTGCATCCCTGGTCCTGCCAGACAACTTTGATGCTTAGAACTCAGGAGCAAACAGACAGTTGTGTTTTCAAAGCATGTGACACCCAGGAACCTAAATACCACAGAAAATACCTGTCCCAGTGCTTGTCCATCAGTCCCGGTGCTGCCATCCCTAGGGGGTGGATGCCACCCCACAGCATTTCCCCCAGGCAACTTCAGAGCAGACCCCAGCCCTGAAAATGAGCTGAGAGCAGCCAAGCTGTGGAGGGCAGAAGGGGTGGGAGGCAGTTTTGGCACACTCCTTACAGAGTGGGGAGCCCCCTCTATCACCCAGCACTGGCAGACGTGGGAACAGCTCCCACAAGCCCAGAGGCTCTGCTGGCTCTATCCCTGCATCCCCAGCCCCACCACCATGCCCCAGCAGCAGGGAGACCCCCTGCACCCACCACTGCCTCCCATCACCTCCATCCCTCTGTGTGCACAGTTCAGCTCCAGGAAAACCAGGAGAGGAACAGCTGGGTGAGAGGATGCAGACAGCAAATTTCAATAGATACAGGTACATTGAAGAGCTTTGAAACACTCAGAGCATGGACACTGCATCACCAAGGCTTCAGGGGCCAAGGAATGCCCAAGGTCATCCACAGGGAAAGACTGACCACTGCCACCAAAATCCCACGGGCTGAGGTGACACCATACTGGTGCTGCCACTGAACTGTCACAGCCCAGATACAGACCTGGCACTAAATCCCCCTCGGACAACATCACCAGGAGCTTTGCTATTGATTTCAAACCAAAACCAAAGACCATATCCTGGCTCAACTTGTTCACCAAGGAGCGAATTCCCCGTGATTTATGTTGAGTGGACAGGAGTAATGTCCTTCCTGTGTATTCCCTGCTCCATGTATCCCCCCCTGCTCAGGATGCTCTGCACCACACCACTGATGAAAGCCCTGCATGGAACAAGAGGGCTCCTGAGGGGTTGGACACAGCATCTGTTCCCTTGGAACTCCCCCACCGCTGGACACAGCACAAGCAATGATAATTACTTCCAGGTTTCAAACAAAACAAGGACTGACATGGTCACAAGGACGGGAAATCCTCTTCCCTGGGTCTGCACCCTTGGAGGTGAGAGATTCCTGTGCTGCCCACACTGGCACAAGGCTGGGCTGCCCATCCTTCCCACACTAGCACACTCCCTCCAGCCCAGTTTCTTCACTTAGCCATGGGATTATCTGTCAAGGTTATCTCCATGCAGACTAGTGGATCAAAACAGAAAAATAAAAAAAGAAATGAGATTTTTTCACGGAGAAGCATTGCTTTACAGCTTGCATTATTCAATCAAAGTTCACTTGATTTAATTCTAGTTCATCCTGCAAGGTGCAACCACTTACAAACAGAAGCAAGATGATGGGAAAGGAGAGCATCTTCGACATGTCAACATTTTAATTGGGAAAGGATCCGCTCCCTCTCTTAATGAGACCCAAAGAACAAAGTCAAAGCACAAAAAAGAGGGAAAAGGTAAGGCTGGCTGGCACCGATGAAAGTGTGCTCTTCATCAAGTGCATCACTGAGAGGCTGGCCCTCATCTTCTTCATTTTTTTGGCAAAAGCAAATGAACTGTCACTTTCTCACTAATCAGCATCACTCCTGTAGAAATCAAAGGGGAGCCCAGCCCCAAGTCCAGCCTCTCCTTTCCGTGTTCAGAGCCAGGCACAGCGAGGACCTCCCACACATGCTGCCAACTCTTATCTCCTGCTCCTTGTAACTGAAGAAAGGATGCTCACACTTGTCATGATCAGCCCCACAGCCTCTGTGCCATGAATAAACAATACATTCCAGACATCGGGAAACGCTGAATAACACCTTGCATAAAGTCTGTGGCCTCAGCCTGCATTTCTCTTGGAGGAGAGCAATCCTGCCATCCTCCAGGCTGGGGATTTGCTTTCCAGATGCAGATGTGTTGGTGTCAATGCCATCAAAGAGAGGCCTGGCTTGGCATACAGCTTACCAGTGCCTAATTTGAAAAATGCTTTAAACCGCTGCCTTAGCAACACAAATATAAATATAACAACAGACACACTCCGAATTGAGCAATCAGGAGGGAAATATTAAACTTTTTTTTTTTTTTTTTTTTTTTTCCCTAGCGGTTGCTTTTGGTTGAGGACTGCCAATCCCATTAAATTTAAAAAAGAAAAATAGATGTACAAACGTCAGTACAACTCTTCTTGACCTGGATATCGATGGGGTGACTTCCCCGACAGCAAAAGGTCTGTTAGCAACAGGGCACTGCTCTAACGACTGCTCACTCTCTGCCTTAGAAACAGAAATAAACCCTGGCGGATCCAAAGGCAGTTTAAGAGGAACTAATGCAAGTGCCAGCAGAAAGGTCAGTGTGCTGCAGCTACTCCAGGCACGGGCAGCACCGTGGAGTGCTGGAGAAACAGAGGATGCTGGCTGGGGTCAGTCCCCAGGGTGGGAGGGATGTGTCCTGGGCCATGCCAGCAGGCTGGGACCAGCGCAGCCCCGTCCCTGCAGCCCGCTCGCCTCAGGGCAGACGCCTGGCATCAGGTTCTTCATCCCTCTTCCCACTTTTCGGCAATCTCAAATCTGGGGTATTGCTCAAACCAAGCTTCAGAGAGGTGAAAATCCAGCTTTCCTCACTGCATGTGGATCCAGGCTCTCGATTAAGGGTTTTGTTCCTCAGTCCACACATCAGCCCCCAGCAAAGTCCATGGTTGTCTGGAGCTGGACCCATCTCTCCCGACCTGAAGTGACAGGTATCCATCCATCTGCCAGCCTCTGCCTCAGAAGATGGCTCTAAAGCATCTCAACGCAGAGGGGGTTTGCCCTTCTTCTCACTTCAGGGTGAAAACATTTCTATCTTTCCACAAATTATTGTAAACCTGCTGCAACCTCCTGCCAAAGCATGTAGGGACTCTTCACAAAATCAGCTTCATAAAAATGACACATTTAGCACCACTTTTTCAGGGTTATCCCTTGAGCCTTTTTTTTTTCCCCTACGTGCCTTGTTAATAAAGCTTGCATGTCACCCTTTATTATTAAAAAACAAAGCAGACCTTTCTCCAAGGCTGCAATGTGCATCTCTCCTTTTGGGTTTCACAAAATCCTCCAGAAACAAGCGACGGCTCCTCATCCTCTGCATCAAGCTCCGGAGCACCAGCCTCCTGACTTTCCCTCTGTGCTGCAGGCATCACTGGGGACCACAGAAATGGCAAATTGTTCCCAAAAATCCACTGGGCCTCCCTGGTGGGAAGGGTAGGGCTTGTAAGGCTGCTTCTCCTGGTCCTTCTGTATCCTCAGTCCTGTTCTCCATGGGCCACTCAATCACAGGCTCCAGCATCTGCAATAGAACTGATGCTGCCTATTAGGAGATCTCACCAGCATTTAATTCTTATGGCTTGAATTATATTGTGGGTGATACAGAATTCATGCAAATTAAATAAGAACGTTCCAGCTGCACTTGGGAAACAGTGAAAATTTCAAAGTAAGGACCAGGTCAAATGAAGTATGCATCAGCAAAGAGGGAAAGTCATGATCATTTAGCAAGCTGCTTATTTAACCCATGGGCAATAAGGAACCAGTCTGAGACTCCTTCCCACCAGGAGCAGTAGGAGACCCCATGGAACACTGGCATGGAGCCCCACGGCCCAAGAGGAACATCCAGGCTGGAGCTGATGCCCTCACACCCAGCAGCAGGCCTGGCCTCCCCATCAGATCCAGCCCCCAGCTCCGGGCTGGGAGCGCAGCACAAAGGCTGTCAGGAGAGATCTTCCCCTGTTGTGTGTGATGGCAGGTAATTAGCCCCATGCTGCTGGCCCTGATGAGCACCAGGCTGCCTCAGAGCACGGGTCAGGGAGCAGTGGCCAGGTGCAGTGCCTGACCCACCCGAGGAGCTCTGCTCCTCCCCTCCCTGCTCGCCCCCAGTTCTGTCCTGGCGCTGAGGGCACCTGTGACATCCACACTGTGACAAACACACCCCTATCTCCCTGGCCCTGACTCCCCCATACTGGCTCCTCCTGGGTGCCAGAGCTCTGAAAGCAGCAGCAGCCCGAGGTTTGGGTTAAACACCAGTGCCAACTCCACCCAGATAGCTACTGGGGCTCCCATGGGGGAAAATCAGCAACCACTGACACAGTGGGGAGAGCAGTGCCCAGGTCACACCCCAAGGAGCACACCACCCTGTGCTGTGAGACCCCTGCAGGGTCAGAGCCTTTGGACAGAACCCATCTGGTGTCCATCAGGAGCTCCAGCCACTCCACTGGAGCACAAGCCAGGGGAGGGGGCAGAGGACCAGAGGATGCACCTCTAACTGCTAACAGCCCCAGGCAAGACAGAAGGAAAACACCAAGCAATCCAGCTCTTAAAAGAGTATTTAGGAGCCAGTCGCCTGGAAGAGCTGAAAGGACCTGACCTCTGGCATCTCCCTCTGCAGCCCTCTCCCCACACCCAGCTCACTGACTGAGCTCCTCATACAGGAGACTGCAAACTGTGAACCACCAACGCAGCGTCTCCCAAAGAGTGAGTGCATTTAGCATCTGATATCGATGTTTTATAATTAGATGTAATACAGCAGATCATTTTCCTGCACCTGATCAATGAAACCAGGGTTGGGTTTGGGGTTAGGCTGTTTTGCAGACACTGATTGCTGCCTAAGCCTGCTGGAGCAGTGCCTCACTCGCTTCAGCAGGAACGAGCAGAGACAAGGATGTGCAAACACAGCATCCTTTTAGATTTACTATCCCCGAAATATAAACAGAATATTTATTTCTGGCCTTTTAAGCAGTAATTCCAAATTTAATGAGGTACAATGAACATTCCTCAGAGCCAGACTCTATGGCTACTTAACACCACCAAGCCTCTAATTATTACTGCAGCTTAAATAAAGGGCATTTCGTTATGATGGACATTATTAAACACTGAAGGAACTGGGTACAGCCTCCATTTTCTCTTGATGAAATAAGAAGCATTGCAGAGAAATCACTGGGAGAGTTCATCCTTTAGCATCACTCCTTTCATCAGACTAAGCAGCAGTATCAAGCCAGACTGTATTACAGTGGAAGCATCCCACTAATCCACACTGAACTCCTGTCCCCTCCCCAAATAAATACAGGCTTTGTCACTTTTTGTTTGAAAATGGAGGAGAGGCTAAGAGAAAGGTTGTTGCTGAGATGTGATTTTGAAAAAAAAAAGGTATAGGATTAAAAACCCAGACTGAATCCAGGAGCAGCAACTCACAACAAAGGCAAAATTACAACCCACAAAGCCACAAACTGTGACACCCGTTTGGATTTGTCAGCAGATCAGGAATCTACAGGATGGTTACAAAGAGCAAAAATGCAACCCTAAAACACCTGCCTTACATTCACATGGAATCTACAACACCAAAGCCTTTTGGGGGACATGGCACAGGGGCTCCTCCACCAGAACCATCACAGCAGATACCTGCTCAGCACCACCCCTCAAAATCTACTGAAAAGCAAAATACTGACCCAAAAATGGGGAAGGCTTTCTCAGGAGGAGCACACAGATATGTTCTCACATGGACCAAGAGCAGCCAGGAGGCTGGTGATGCTCTGGCAGCCACCCAGTGCTTCACCCCTCGCTGGGAATTTGGGAGGGATCTGGGGGCAGCAGGGGCAATACCTCCCTCCCATGTGCTCACTGATGTGCAGGGGGCTGAGCTTGCCCCTGAGCCTTCTGCACAGGGCTCCTGCCTCCATATGCCAAGGAAAACTCCCTGCAGGGATATTAACAGCCAATAAACCTAGTAGGAGAGGATTTTCCCATTACCTATGCCTGGGACATTCAGATGTGTAATGGATCCACACATGCAGCTCCCAGCACAGACTACACCCCTCCCTAACTATTGCAAGAAACAATCTGGATCTAATCAGCAGGCCCGGGGTGATGGGGCATGACTTACAGATTTGCTAAAAAACCTTTCAGAACTGTCCTTTCCCTGCCTCCTGCCATTAGGAATGAAAACAAATATAACAGAAGAACCTTTTTTCCAATGTTCCCATCTCTAGGGCTAAATAAAACTCCCTGTCATTCACCTTCTGGAGTGGCAGGTCAGACCAATGCATTTTGCAGAGAACAGGAGAAATCACAGATTCCTCTCTGCAAAAAGAAGAAGGGGGGGGGGGGGGGGGGGGAAGGAAAAAGAAAAAAAAAAAGCAAAACCCAAAAATCATTGCAGCTGAGTTAAAAATAGGGAAGGCGTGAGATGCTGCTGCCAACTCGGCACATCAGAGGCACGGGATGCCTGGGCTGCACCCCGAGCATGCTCAAGCCCTGGGGCAGCCAGGGGGCACAGGACCTTGGCCCTGCCCCCTCTTCCAGTGCAAACCACATTCCTTCTGATTTTTGGGCAAGCAGACAGAGCTTCCCAACCTACACACCCCCAGTCATCCTCCTCCCACGGCTTCACCAGAGGCCAGACCTGACCCAGGTGTGCTCCTGGCACACGGTCATGGGCATCCAGACCCAGCTCTGGAGTGCAACCTCTGCACCAGCAGCTCCTGCCTGGCTTCAGCTCAAATCCCCCCACTCTGGCAGAAAATCAAACCAAGATAAACACGTCCTGCATGCTCATGGTGTTATCATTCACATTGTTTATCTGGAATTGCATGGGAAGGCTTGCAATCAGGATAGCCTCAGGCAGCTCCCACTCAGAGCCTCGAGGGGATTTTGCTCACAACAAAACTCTTTATCAAAACCAGTCTACCCCTATTTTATTTTTGTTTTTCCCTACTTGGGCAGGAAAACGCATCTCTCCAGCCCACAAAATTACCCTGCAGCCACAAGACTGGCAGCAAATCTGAGCAGGACTGGCCTTCCTCCCACTGCCATCGCTGCCTCACCCTGCATGGGGAGTGGATGTGAAGCCTGGCTTTGCTCAGCTCAGCCCCTCTCAGATCCCACTGCCTCCCAAAGGTGCCACCAGCTCCAGCATCCTTGGGGACACACCAGCACCCTCTGCACAGCCCTTCCTCCCCTCTGAGCCACGCTACCAGCTCTGGGGCAGCAGAAACTGAGGAATTCAAGCCAACAGGAGCCTGTGTACTCCCAGAACAAATTGTGGGGAAATGAATGACAATAAAGTGCTCACCAGATTAGGGGATGTCAGTCTGGCACTAGCTGGATGCCCTTTTCCATCCCCTCACTGCCCTCTCCCCTGCCCACAGCCACCCCACATTATTAACAGCCTGGTAAACACAGCCCGTTGGTTATTACAAAGATGCCAAAACCTTACTACTTCTTGTTCCTTCCAGTTAATGTACCATAGCCGAGGATAAATTGCTATTACAAGGAACTAAAAATAAAAATGTTTCAGAGGCCGTAATTGGCTTGTCTTGTTGGGCTTTTTAAGGAGCCAAAGTACCAGTTCCAGGCTATTAGCCCTAAGGTTGTAGGAGAATAGTATAAAATATTTCTTCATTAAAACCCTACCTTCTCCATAGAGGTGTTCTTCTTTAGGGTTTTTCCCCCCCTTTCCTTCTTTCTTTTTTTATTCCTCCTTTTTTATTATCATTACTATTTTGTTTTTAAAAGACATACGTTACCAAATGAGCTTTAGTTAAAAGAGGGCTTCGAAAGCTCAGAGGTGATATAAATAGACAGAGCTCAGTGCAGCTGGAGAACCAGCAAGAGCCTTCACTCATCTATTCAGGTCATTTTTCTACAAGACTTACGTAATATTCCTCAGTTGCATCCATAATCTTGGGTCATTTTTAATAATCAGCACCAAACCTTGCAGCCCTTGGGGAGACAGTGCTCTGTGCTGGAAAGCACCCACCCAGTGCTGTGGGACAGGAGCATCACCACCACAGGCTGCAACCCACTACAATGCCACCAAGGGAGCCCAGAGTGCTCCCTGAGATGGGGACTGGAGGGTTTTTTCCCTTTTGAGCCTTTTTGATGCTCTTTGGTCATTAAGAGCTTCAGTTACTACTATTAGTCAATATCAGCAACAACCACGACAGTCACGGCTTTGTTTCTGGAGAGAGCCAGGAGTTGGATTCCATGATCCTTGCGGGTCTCTTTCAAATCAGGATCTCCTACCATTCTGTGAAAAACCAAATCCATTTATTCAGCAAAACCCTCCTTTCAAAGGAAGCAGATGCTCCGCCGAGCGAGGACGCGGCGGTTTGGCACCTGCTGTCCTGATGACGGCGGTGACGATGCATCAGCAAAACGGCTACAATTTATGGTCACAACTTTAAAATTGGCTTTAAGTCCTTGTGGAGCCTGCTCTGGCTGACAGGAGCACCTTGGGACTGCCCTCACCACTCGCATGGAGCCGGGCATGGCAGAGACCTCTCTGTGACAATGGCTCATTGCAGCACAGCATCGCAATAAATAGTGATAATATCAGTGAGGATGATGATCCATCTCTTGGTAATACAGCCCAGGAGGGGAAGCACAGCAGAAAAATTACAGCAGAGCCTCTAACCCCCTGCTTTTCCTCAAAGACAAGGTTGGATGACACATTTCTGTGTGAAACAACAACCCAACAGGTATTTACTACTTTTATTTTGTGATGTGAAGGTTGCTGCTAAAAGAAGACTATTTCTGTTGGTACAATTGCTATTTTTTGATAGCGTCTCAGCAATACCTTGTTAAAAAGGGCAAAACAACAGTTATTAATTACCCTAATTAACCCAATTCATAAGACACATTTGTGTGGCTGTCATGACAACTGCTTTGACTAACTTGCCAAGAATAGCTTAGCTGTCCATCCAAATAAATCCCTGATAATTACTAGTCTAGTTTACTGGGCTTCTGTGATAATAATAATTAGTGCTACTGTACAAAAGGTCACGCTAAACAGTTTATGAATGATGCATTTCGCATGGTGATTACATGAGTCATGCAGCATCCAGCAAAGGGACACAGCCACATCTCCAACATGGAGAGCTGTGATTAGGTGGGAGCCTGTGGCTGCTCTGCCTGCAGACAGAGGGACGTGGCAGGATGAGAGGGAGGCATCAGGGAGCCCGGAGGAGAAACAGCCATGAGTTGGGTTGAGCTAGGACAGCCACCAAGCTGCCTCCTCAACCACTGCAATGGCCAGCTGGCCACTACAGGAGATGGTCCTCTAACTGAGGCACTGGGAGACACCAAAAAGCTTCCAAGGCTGTCCTGTCATGTGCTGGTATCTCACCTCACCACCTCTCTTCCCTCCCCATCAAGGACAGACGATCATGGATCACCTGTCTGGTTTGGCATGCTTCCACTGGGTTTAGGATCAAAAGGGGGGTTAGATCACCAAAGGCAACGTGAGCTTGGGCTGGACAGTCCCAGCCCCTTTCTGTCTTCACCTCTGCAGGAAGAAGGCCTCCAGCTTGCAGTTTGGGTCTCTGCACAGTCCCCTGCAGCCCCAGCACGCCCTCCAGTCAGGGACTGTCCTGCAGGCAGCAGGCACTGCTCACCCAGCACTGTCCTGAGGCTGCTGCTGGCTGCAGAAGGAGCCACCTCCTCCAGGACCTGCCTGTGCTCCTGACTGGGCTATGCTCTCATTTACCTTCACTACACCAAACCCAGGCCAGACAAATGTCATTTCAGCTTTGCTGAGGTTTATTGGTGAAAACTGTGGGATTCCCTCTGGCTATACCTACACAGAGGCAAGGGAGGACGGGACCACACTGCGCCCATGCTGAAAAATCCTGCAAAACCTGCCCTCAGAGGGCAGTGGGGCAGGGACAGAGCCAGGACATTCACTTCTAATACAGAGGACAGCTGCCAACTCTGTGGAAATCTATGAAATCTCTCCATTTAGAATAAATTCCAATTAAATACCACATATGGTTCTCATTGTCCATCCCTTGTTACCTATCACAGAGGCATCCACACATAAGCAGGGTCTTAAACAGCAAATATTTGTCTGCTCCAGCCCCCCTCCTCCCTCACCCCCACCTGAAGTCGCAATTATTCTTATTGATTGACTTTGGGAGAGCACCATGCACATGCCTAGAGCTGCCACGTGCCAAGCAAACACGGGAACAACATTGGGCTCTGCTGTAATTGTCGCCAGGGCCAGCAATTGCCCTGTCACACATGGCAGGTTATGGCTTCAGACTGGAGGCAGCAAGGCCAGATGAACGCTTAAAAATGTCATTACAGTGTGTAGAGAGAGGATGTAGAAGTGACACCTCCTTTCTCAACAGATCTGCTCCCCGAGCATCTCCCAGCTCCGTGAAGAACTCATCTCATTAAGGCTGAAGGGCCAATGGACACAAGGGCTTGTGTCCTCTCTGCATGGCAAAATAAGCACTGACCAGCAAGTCTTAGACCTGGGGAAAGATGGATTTGAGGTCCCAAAAGGATTTCAGTGCTGGATCCTGAGCCCGGGCTGAGCCCAGGCTGGCCTGCACATCCTCCCCATTTGTAGCCAAAAGTACATGTCAGAAGATGAGGTGCTTTTATCAGACCAAAAGGAGAAATTAGGGAAACCTGATGCCAAGTTGAACATTCCCCAGTTTTCCCAAGTGAAGTTTGCAGCTCAGTTCAATATGTTAGTTCCTAATGAAGGTTTCCCCCATACTCTGCAGGGTACAATCATTCTCCTCCTAATGAGCATGTGTTAATGGCATATTAATGCTGACAACAACTAAGTGCAGAGAACAAGAGAAGAACATATTCCAAAATTCATCTATGTTTTTTTTTCCCCAAACAAAGGAACCATCATGTGGCTGAGCAAGCCCCAGCCCAGCAGGAGCTGCCAGCTCTGGTCCAGGGGCTCACCACAGGACACAGAGCCCAGGAGGGACACAGCTCTGCTCTCTCACTGACCCAATCCCCATAGTTAGTGTCCTGCAGGGAGAGCTCTCAGCCCAAGTGCAGTACTACCCCTTCACACTGCCGCTCTGGGGGTGAACAAGGCAGCAGAACCGCTCACAAACACCTGGGCAGTGTTCCACGGGGCAGACAGGTTCGGGTGCTGTATCTGAGCTAACAGCCCTGAGGATCTGCTTGCTGAATGTCGCCTAAGCTGGGCCCCTGCCAGAGCATCCAGATGTGAATCTGAATATGAAAAGTCCAGGAGGGAGCAGGTGACAGAGGCGCAGGCGCGGGCTCCGAGCCCCATCCTGGTGCCGGCATCCCAGCCCATCTGGGTTTGTCTCAGCAAGTTTACATAAGCTCTCAGCCATGGAAAAGAACACACATAATGGGTGTTTTCCTGTTTTTTCATCTTCACTTGTGAAAACAGCTCCCAAAGCCCTGAGAGCTCCCCACAACCAGCATCAGTCTGCCGCAGCATGTGCTGCCCACCACCAGGCACTGCAGGGAAGAGGAAGCCTAATCCCCTAACTGTCCAACTTCCACGTGCTCCCACCATCACTTACATTTACATTTCCAGATCGATAATCAATGCTAGAATCAATAACAGGGAATTTAGCTACATTATAAAAACAGTAAAATCAGCCAATACTGAGAAATGACTATTGAGTCTCATGTTTTCTGTACTCACTTAGTCTAATAACGGTGAATGATATTTTCCAAGTACATTATTCAGCAATAAAACCACTGAATTATTTGATCTCTTTCTAACCTTTTTGATTCTAAGCACTCTTTTTGACCCAGATTGAATGAGGCAACATCTGCAGAGCCTTTCACAAAATTGTACTCGGTGTGCACTATTGTAGGTCTGCTGCCAAAGATAAATGTTATTATTTTAAAGCCATCATCCTTCTAATAGATGAGCAAACACACTGCATTAGCATAGCCTGCAGAGCTCAAGCACGGGTGAGAAAATGCCAGAGGGGTTTCACTTAATGGAATTTTACATACCTGACTTAGGATGGGTTAATGCAATCCACCAACACGGGAATTTTAAAACCTGCCCTGTGGCATACACCTGCCATTACAAACGATGGTATAATCAGACAAGCTCCAGATCCCCATGAGAAACATGAAGGATTCACACCCAGATCCCAACAGGGTGTTGAGAGGAGGACCTCATCTACAGGGCTCCAACACACTTTGACCTACACGATTCATCACCAACCTGTCTGTCCTGGGTGTCAGCAGTGCTGTGGGTGCTCAGTTTCCATCAGAGGGTGCAGGAAGTGCAGTACCTGTCACACACCTGCCTGCTGCAGATCAGCTGTGCTCCAGCCTTCACCAGACCTAGGAGAACCCACTGTAATCCCATGTTAAACAGGGAGACACTTCAAGGATCAGCACTAATCACTTGTCCAGCTGACATAAACCATTACTTCCCTCCAAATTTAGACAAGGAAGTAGAGGGAGACACTGAAGCAGTGCTGTGCTGTTTTCTCCAGCAAACCCTCCAACAGGTGCCATGGACAAGCTCTGCCCCAGCAGGAACAGTGAAACTGGGAGCTGCCAACAGCCTCAGTGTCCCTTTGCTGAGCCCTGGGAAATGCCCTCCTGGGGACAGTGGGGACAGGAACCGTGGGGTGCCACAAACCCCAACACAGCCCTGCCAGGACAGGGCTGCCTGCAGAGTACCCCATCCATCACCAATTCAGAGCACACTCTAATTTGAATTATAATTACACTTACAAGTACACAGATTACAACTATTTATGCTACAAATAAGACCATCCTGTATTTTAATTAACAGAAAATGACTGGAACTCAACTGTAGCCTCTACTGGGAACAATATCTAATAATTTATTGAAGCAAGGCCATGCCAGCCCCACAAGCAGCCTGGAAGGAGAGGGGCAGTGGGCAGGGCTGGGGGTCCCACCCATCTGAGCCCCCACACAGGAGCAGGAACTGCTGCCAGAGCAGGCAAGAAGTCAGGAGAGAGGGCTCCCAGGAGAGATGGAGGGCTCACTCCTGGAGAGCCTGCAGGCAGAGCCTGGGGATGAAAGCAGGCAGGGCACAATGGCTCTGCCCTTGCTGGCTGATGGGAATTTAGGAAAGACCTGAGCAGGGCACAGTCAGAGAGGACAGGAGGCCAAGGACGAGGAAGGGCACCTGGCTGAGGAGCTTCGCTGGCTCAAAGCCCCCAGGAGGGACTTCAGGAAATGGCAGCTGGAAAACACAGCTCTTCCACCCAGCCAAGCAGATGCACACAAGGTTATTCAAAGGCTACTGCTCTTGGCCTCAATGATGCCTCTGCATGAGCATGTGCTGTACGTAAAGGAAAAGAGAGGGAGAAGAAACCACAGAGTTCAAATCACTCCATACAGCACAAATTCACTCAGATACTGCTGTAAGGAAGCCCATAAATACCATGCAAGACTATCCTTCTGATGAAATTAAAAAAAAAAAACAACTTACTAGAATTCTTTTTCAATTTAAGAGAAAATTCTTATCTGCCACGTAAATATAGTTGCAAAAGCTTTTTTTATAGACTTCACAAGTTATGCATTAGAAATATGGATCAGAAATTCAAATTATCCAAGAGGAAATATTTAAGGAACCTACCAACCCAAACCATTTTAAGATTCAATGAAAACAAGAGGAGCCTCTCCACTTCCAGTAAAAGTGAACCATAAAACCCAAAGCAGTAGCATAAAAGCAAATGAGATGTATCTGATTATATGACATATTATATACTCTCATAATTAGGTGCAATATGTAAAAATTCCATACACACTATTTGTATGCATAGGGATACAAGTGTGAACATGGCAGTGTTAGGTTAATGTTTCAACCTGATGATCTTAGAGGTCTTCCCCAACCTAAATGTTTCTGTGATTCTATGTGGGGTATCATAAATACAAGATATAACATATACTGTGTAATATATAACAATATGATCATACCCATGGGAGCACTCAGGTCTTGCTTGCTGTGGAATACAAGCTACTGCCACACCAGCCCTAATCCTCCACAGACCCTCGGAGCAAACCCCTTTGGTCCCTCCTGACCAGGACCCTGCCATGGGCCAGAAAACCCTTGGAAAGCCCAAAGAGCTGCCAGGATGGGGTGCCAGCCCCAAATCACTAATACAAAACATGTCCTGTTTATTGGGGAATTTGGCAATGTTCACCTCTTAGCTGAACTCAATCCTACACGCTTTTTCCAACTTAAATGATTTGATGACCTAAGGAAAAGCTAAAGAGTGTTGAACTAAGAGCTTGCCTAGGAGCCAGGGAGCGTGGCGTGGTTAAACATGAATGGAAGCTGGCATATTTATCTCTGTTGCAAGGTACTCAAGTGAATTTCTCCATACAACAGCTTGGAGCGATTACATTAAGAGATGTATAATTTGGTGAGGCTGACCTCAGAATGGAATAAAGAGCTGCTGATTTCCATAATGTCAGCCTCCGAAGCTCAGAGGGGTCAGGGAACCTACAGCGATACACAAAACACTTTGGGAGTAGTTAAGCTGAGAGATCTGCTGGGATTTGGAGTGAGCAGGGACAGCACACAGGGAGGTCTGGGCATCCCCACCCCACCAGCTCTGGTCCCCGGCAATGCAGAGTGATGCTGGCTGCCCAGGCAAGGGCCAGGAGCCAGCCCCAGCGAGGGGATAACCAGTGGATGTCTCAAGCTGAGAGCATCACCCCTGTCTGGGGGGGCTCCTGCAGGATAAAAGCTGGCTCCCAGCCAGGGCTGCTCAGGCACGGGGAGGCAGGAGCAGAGCCGTGACCTGCGCTTACCCGTCGTGGCGCGCATCACGTCGCCGGCACAAAAAAGTGCTGAGTTACAGTGACCTCCCAAGGAGAAAACAAGACTGGCAACGCTGCCTGCGAAGTCAGCCTTCCCACTAGTGGAACATCATCCCTGATAATGCTTTAATTATTATCGCTCCTGAAAATAAGCCTCATTTCATCAGCCTGGCCTGCCTCGACACAGCAAACTTTCTCTGGGTTGGAAATCATCTCCTTTTTTTCCCTTTTCCCCTGCTCTATACACAGTATTACTCAGAAGCAAGCCAAATCCCTTCCAATTATATATCATGACGTTTCCCCAGCGCTGCACTAAAGCAAGGCCCTTCACTTCTAAATGGCATGGTTTATAACAAATTGTCTGTTATACCAGACAGAAACTGATTTCCTCAAACCCAGCATATTAAAGTGAGTACATTCATTCTGGTTGTAACACACAAAATGTGATTATAACAGACACTTTGGGGGCTTTTTAAGGCTAGCGGAGAAGAGTAGGATAAGCTGGAGGGGAAGAAAGAATTGACAAGTAGAGAAATGACAGAGAAAGAGAAACAGCCACGCTGATTTCATTTCTTACAAAACAAAAATCTTTGTGTGTTGTAGAAATGTGCTTCAGTTAACACCGCCAGATAGCCAGAGCAAAAGCTGCCGGTGCTGCCTGAAACGAAAATTGCTCTATTGTGCTTAGAAAACCATTTCCCACAGTGAGGAGAACGCTTTCCAGGTAGTACAAAGCAGATCTGAAACCAAGGGGACCTTATCCTGCAACTGTTGCTCCCTCAAATAATCCCTGCAGCCACGAGGAGCCCCAACTAAATCAGTGTGAGTGAGGATTATGCGGGAGTGTATCAAGATTGGGGGATTAGAGCAGGATTATCACTAAAACCAGTAATTTCCCATCTTACTGATGGTGGCCATCAGCTCGGGAGGCGGCCGATGGCCACAGCACCCCCGGCACTGGACACGGCTCCGGGAGCCGAGGGCAGTGTGGGGCCCCAGAGGACTCAGGTCCTGTTGGGTCAGAGGCTGCTCCACCCTGACCTTCTTCTGCAGTGGGCCCTACCAAAGCAGCAGCAGAGCAGGACCACGCCTGATGCACACTCTGCTTACAGTGCAATGCCAGTGCTGCCACTTCCCAACACTGCCACAACGGAGCCATCCCGGACCTCCAGGGAGAGCCACTCAAGAACCTCTGTGCTAATTCCACCCTGGGACACCCAGCCTCTCAAAGAGGGCTCTCCCAGTCCCACATCACACCTCCTCGCCTCTTGCATGCCGGGTCCTGCCCTGCACTGGCCACCACAGTGGCCCCAGGGGACACCTGGGGACAGAGTGAGCTGCTGTTTCTCATCCTGGAGCAGCAAACAAACATCATTTCCCAAAGCAGTGCAAATCTGGGACATAAAACAGCCTCTGAAACACAGATACAGCCATCACACAGATACTGTTTACTTTTTAGAACATCCAGTCAAAATCCAGGCATGTAAGTGTATGTAGAGTAGCCACCCAAGGGTGGCTACTCTACATTCAAGTCATGTCCTTTGGATCCTAAAAGGCTCGTCATTCAGACCAGTTTCCACACCACCCCAATGCAACACGCATTTTTATCAAGGAAGCTGCCTAATGGCTCCTATTAATTTTGATTTTTAATCTCCTGGTACAACTCTCAGCAATATACATGCAAAAACCTGACAACAAGCCCTTTCGTTTTCGAAGCTGACTTCTCCTCCAGCTCAGAAGGAAGATAAAAAAGAGCTCTTGGCAGCAGCAAAGCCTCCGAGCAGCAATGCCCTTGCAGCTCCGACATGTCCCACTCTCCCTGCTGCAAAAGAAGTCCAAACACTAACAGGGGCCAAGCCTCCCACTGTCAGCCACGATCACAGGAGCTGCTCACAAACGCTCTCTGCCATCGCTGCCTGCAGCCACGAGGATGCTGAGAGGCTGTGGACAGGCATCCCTGAGTGGCACCCTGGCACCCACGGGACCCCAGACTCCCAGCAGGGCCAGAACACCCCGGGATTCCCCCACTGCTCTCTTGGCAGCCCTACCCTGGCACAGGCAGAGCCCACAGCCAAGCTCAGCCCCACCCAAAGGGAAAAGCTTCATAAGAGCGGTCTCAAACTTCTCCTGCCTTCTCAGAGTGGGGTTGCAGCCCCCACAGACACCACTCTTTAACCCTTTCTGATCACCAGGGAAAGATGAGAAGCACCAACAAACCCAATTATTCCCAGCCCTGAGGCCTGCCACCGCACTAGAAGAAACATTCCTTGAAGTTCCACAAACAAGCCATCCTTGGGGACTTTTATTTCAAGGCTTCTGACTGCTGAAGTAAACGAGCCTCATGTTAAAGACCAGCTACATCACAAACCCACCCTGCTGGGGCAGCAGGTGTCTGCAGAGGCAATCACCCCCAGCCACAACCATCATACGCCAAGTGACATTGCCAGAGACACATTTACCTCGTATTTTATCTGTTATCAACCCATGCTTTGCCTTCCCATCAGGAAAAGTCACTCCTAGGTGGAGCAGCAATGATACCTCCCCGATGCTGACACCTCACAAAGCCTCCCAGGGGAAACAACGGCGGCTTCATCACTGGAAGCGATTCAAACCAGCCCAAAGTACCACTGGAAGGACTGCAGGGAATGGTTTGGCTCTATAAACTCTGGGCAGGGACTGTGTTTATTAAATCCTCACCACCCGGAGGTGTGCCAATAGCACCCTGCACAGCTACAGCCTCACGCGGCAGCGCCTGCTCCAGCAGTGACGGGCTACTGGGGGTACAGGGGTGTCATGCTCCTCCCAGGGAACAACTCCTGTGGAGTTTCTGTCACCCTGCATGCCAAAACAGTGCTGTCACTCTAGTACCAATGAACCAACTCACCCTCAGGGGTCACTGGGATCTTTAGAAGCCAGTCAAACCCACACCACCAGCAAGATAGCTTCGCCTGCAACAGCTGGAAGCATAACACCGGGGTTCTGCCAAAAATCAACATTCCCACCCTAAAGAAAACTTCCAAACAGCTTCGAGTTGGGATTTCTCCACCCCATACCCTGATCCTGCCCTTTTGTCCAAAAGCACCTCCAGAGAGTGAGCAGATCCCTTCCAGGACGTGTTCCCCTTGCACGAGAGCCGCCAGGCCCTTTGCAGCTGCCTGCTGCCCCCCTGCCAGGGGCAAACGCTCCACTGGCACTCCAGCCACTCATTACAGGAGACAAACTTCTTTCTCCAGGCAAGCTACCAGCTCTTCACAGGGCAGCTCACCTGCACAAGTGATGGGAAAATGGGGCAAGCTGGAGCCACAGGGAGAAACAAGCACCCTGTCTCCCTGACAAGAGAGTGAACAAGGCAGGGAAACTTCTGGAGGGCACACTCCATGAGACCCCAGCCCAGGTGTTGTATCAAAGAGAAGCACAGGCAGCACTGCCTTCTGCATGCAGCTGCCTGGTAACTTTATCAGCTGAGTTATGATGTTCCTGACGGTCCTTCCATCCTGCCTGGCATCTGAGACCTCCCACTGCCAGCATACACTTCTGGATAATGCCAGCACGTGATGGATTTTGTGATTGGTGGCAGTGAATCACAGGCTGACAGGATGTTCCACTGCTCCAGTGCCCATAGCAAGGCACCAGCCAGAGATGCACTCCAGAATCCTCTCCAAAAGACACTGCTCCAGGAATTCCTCAGGGACTACTGCCCACAGCATGCCAAGAGCAATGGTCACTTGAATGGGCCAATGCTGGTACATGACCTCTCAGAGCTGGTTCTGCCTCAGTAGAAGTCAAACACCAGAGTTCAGTGAGCATTCTGCCAATGCAACCACAGCAGGACCAGGCCCCCAGCACCAGCCCTCTCCAGCAGCCTTGCAGAGGGCCAGGCTCAGCTCTCTGCAGCACCAGGATGAATCTGAAGCAGCTCTACTGCCTTCAGCAGCAGCACTTTGCATTTACACCAGCACATAGAACAAAAAACAGAGTGAGCCATAAATATTTCAGCTGCTTTTCCAGCTTTGTTATTCCGTTCAAAGCAGGAAACATGACAAACCTTTGATTGTTTTGCTTAAAACCAAACAATAATTCAAAGAGAGACAAACAAGCAACATTAAATGATGCCTGTGATGTACAGGAAAGCCAAGGAATTAGAAGGAACTGATGAGGATGGTGTGGATCAGAGTGGTCCCTTTCCCTGCCTTCGGCAGGTACCACACATCCCTCCCATGCCAGCCAGGGTCCGGCACAGTAAGGGACAGCACTGGGCCAGGTGTGCAGGTGGTCACAACGGGGCATCCTGCACTGTCTGCATCCCAGCTGCCTCTAGAGGAACAGCCAGCAACACCCTTTTCATAACCTTTTAAAAAAACTCCTGTGAAGGCAAATGCCTTCTCCATTGAGCATCGCCACACTCAGAATCCACCTGCAAAGCAGCCACCTCCAGTGTCCTGGACACGTGGACACAGCCTGGCCTGGCCCATCCCCACCTGGACACTTCTGAGGGTCTCTGCAGCATCTGGGGATGAAACATCCACCCAGGGCCACACATCAGGGCTGCCCCAGCACCCACAGGTGAGTGCCGGCTGCTCCCCTGTGCCCATCCTCCACCACCGCCTCCCCTGGGGTGCCCAGCACACAGAAACCACCTGAGTGTGCTATGCCCAGCACACAGGAGGGCAGCAGTGCCAGCTGCACACCCCATCTGGCAGCACCGACAGAGCTGCAGGCAGCAGCTCAGCACACGCCCGCTCCCGAGGCTCCCGAGGCTCCAGGAGGCTCCGGGAGCCCTGCCCGCACTCACCTCGGGCAGAGGCATCCCGTTGATGATGAGGTCGGGCTGCTGGGGGCTCTGCCCCGTGAAGGTGTGGTGGTAGATGTGGTTGGAGCCGGCGTTCCTGTTGTTCTGGCTCTCCACGTTGAGGAAGGTGCTCTCGGAGCGGCGGCAGCCCAGCGGCAGGGTCTGCTGGTGGTAGTCGAAGTAGTTGAGGGAGGAAGTGAGAGAGGAGCAGCTCACAACGTTCATTTTATCCGTCTCCTCCACGTCCCGCGGTACCAGGCGGATATCATTCTTGCTGATCTTCTTCTTCTTGCTTGATTTCTTCTGGTGCCCGTAGGAGTACTCCGCGATTCTGGGGGACAGACAGAGGGAAAATGAGAGGCTGAGAGCATCCTAAACCCTGCCCCGCTAAAAACACATGCAGGAACCCAGAGGGCTTGGCCCCCATCTCCATGTGGGCTCCTTAGTCATGCACGTTACGTCATGGTTTGGGTCTGGTGGCACGGCACAATCTTTAGCTTATTCTCACATGTATAATGTTTTCAGGTCAATTATGTAAAAAAAAAAAAAAGGGGAAGGAAGAATGTTTCTGTTTTGATCTAGTGTATGTAATTGCTGATATTTAGCTACTAGAAGTAAAGTCCAGCCTGCAGAGGAGAAAAATGGAGATGTTAAAATCCATGAACTGAAAAGGGTACCTGCATTCATTTCCATGTATAATAAGGATTTTAAAGGTGATTTAATTTGGTCCCCATAATGAAAATTCAAAACGAATAGCAGATTTTCCTCCCAGTTCATTTTCCATAGCAGTAAATAAAGCAGACCCAGAAGCAGTCCTAGCTGGCAAGCTCAATTCTCTCACACTCCAAAGGCTGTTTGTTTATTAATGCTTTATCTAAATCACTGGTGTTTTGACTGTCTCCTGATCACACCTGATCTTTTCTCCAATTGAATTCCATTCCTCCCTCATCCTGACACACACATCCCTTTCTGCTGGGAAATGCTTTCACCTTCTAGAAATCAGAGAACAACAACCGTGTGTTTTGCAAAGAAAAATGATCCTTTTTGACCTTTTTATTTTACTGCAAGCTTGTTTTTCTCTGCCTTTCCTCCCCTCTCCGCTTCCCACCTGCCAAAAGAATCAACTGATGAAGTGCCTTGTTTGCCTTCTGCAAAACACCAGAGGAAAAAAGTTACTGCAAAACACCACCCAAGCAAATAATGACAAATTATTTGCACCTTGCATTAGCTGGGACTACTGGGCTGAGAGTGACTGTGGCTCATCTTCCCACACTGAGCACCACAACAGTCCTGCCATGAATTTGCACATGCACAGCACAGGGTAGCTTGGTATTTCCTCGGGAAGCACATCAAATGCTATGCACAGTCAGAAATACACATTTGAAAGTCAGGATTTTGCTCCTCTTCTTGCTATGATAGCAGCATTAAAAAAAAAAAATCCAATAGCTGCAACAGAAATAATGGGATGAATAAATAATACAGTTTATCTGGAAAGGCAAATCTTGGATAAATATTCTTGTTCCAGAAAGCCAACTGCCTCAGCATGAAAATGCCACTAAGTCAAACAGTCCTCATATGTGCCTCATAAATTAACACGTTTTTTGAAGACTCTCCAGCAGCTCTTGCGAAGAATCTCTAAACCGAGGCACTGCAAAGCCTAAAGGCGTGGGGAGAGGGTGCCCCACGGTCGCTGCTGCTGCTGCTGCTGCTGAGCCTGCCTGGTGCTTCCCCACCTCTGCAGCTGACTCCTGCTCAGACACACACTGATAACAGCCCGAGCACCCCCCTGAGTGTGCAAATAAATCAGAGGAAGGCAGGGATTTCTGTTGTGCCAACAATCTATATGCTGCTGACTCGTCTAACAATGCTTGATGAAGCTTTAATTGTTTTGTTTACCTAAATGTTTAAGTTTGGCAATGCGAGAGCCCAATTATTTCCTGCAGGCATTCATTTTGCTGTCCTTTCTCTATTGACCAATTATTTAATTAAACCGCACTTCATTAATCCCTAAGCCGTCACAGTAAAACCCAGGGCTTATGCGTATGAGAGAAGCTGTTAGGGGCACCACCACAACATGATTTTTATCCATTCAGGTCCTATCCTCTTTTAATGGGCCGAGCTGGCAAGAAATCTGGTCTATGAGCTTTCACTTGAAGCTAGACATCCCATAATACAGCACAGACCGACCTTTATTTGCAGATGATTTTTCCCCCATCGAGCAAAAAGGCTTATATACGCACTTTACGCTGTGAAAACGGGGTACAATGCCCCGACTCTCCGGCATTATTTCTGCGTAAATAAAACTTTAAAGACCGCACATCCCCCCGCGCCGCTGAATTGCCAGGGGCGAGCGTGCGTTTCCAAGGTAGAGCAAAATTAATTTCCATCCCTCCTCTCTGAAACGACTCGGAGCCGAAGGAATGGAGAAGTCATGGCTATTTCACTAGTAACAGGATTAAACCATTTATGAGGCATTGCAGCTGCTCTTTTATGGCATCTGATTGATATTCATGTGTGGTTAGCATTTGTCTCCTAACTTGTGTAACACAGAGAATAGTAAAAGAGAGACAATAATCGCCGGGCTGTTACATATTCAGGGGACTGGATTTCCCCTATCAGCCTTTCAGCGGCTCCGGGCGCGGGGCTGACCTCCCCTCCGGCATTCCGGACCCCGGAGCACTCACCCAGCCAGGGCAAAAAAACCACACAGCGCCGCAAAAACCCTCCCCGGCCCCGCGTCCCCCAGCCGGGCCAGCCGCGCCTGAGCTCCGGGGGCGGCCGGGGGGGGCTCGCCGCTGCTCTCTGCGGTTTTTGGCCCCACGGCCGGGAGCCGCAGCGGGCACACAATAGCTCCTTTGAGCGGCCAGCCAGGCTTAGGGATGCCGCTCGCACCGTCTGCTGCGGGGATGCTGCGGTGGCCGGGGGGCTTTGCCCCCTCGCCAGCGCGGGGAGCTGTGCTGGGCACGGGGGGCTGCCCAGGGGAGCCAGCCGTGCCCCCTGTAAAACCGTTCTCCCCGCTTTTTGTGATGGAGCACGGAAAATCAGCGATGCTGCAACAGATTGCCGAGCCGCGCAATTAAGTCGATTCGTTACTCCGCTCCCCCGGCAGAGAACAATTTCTTAAAGCTTTGCAAGAAATTTTCTTGCAGGGAGAGGAACCTCACTTTTGTTCCTAAGGCAAATCCACCCCTCGTCACCACCCCCAAGTATACAGCAGCGAAGGCAAAAGTAACTGCCGTGGTGAAAATCAAAGCAGACCCGCAGGTGCACATAAACAAAGGTATCTTTACCTGCAGTTGTAGGTCCTGATTTCCTTGTTATCCCTTTTGCACTTGACTGCCACAAAGATCATGGTGACAAAAAGAATGGCTGCAATAGACCCCAGGGCAATAATGAAAATCAAGGAGAGGTTAACAGATCCTATGGACTCCTGGGCATCAAGGGCCGGAGACAGGTATATCAAAATCAAGGCAGAAGCCGAGAGAGATGTTTTCCCGTGGTCATGAGCCACCACAATGAGCTCATAGGCTGTTTTGGCGTTTTCCCCAAAGGCTCTGGTGGTCCTTATCTCTCCATTGACCTGGTCGATCTCAAAAAACCCTCTGTCTCCTTCCACCATTTCATAGGAAAGCCTGCCATTTTCACCCTCATCATAGTCATCTGCCTTGACCACGGTCACCAGGTAGCCCACGCCCGCGTTCCTGGGGATGTACACCTCCGCCGTGCCATTGACCAGCGGCGGGGCCGTGATCACCGGCGTGTTGTCGTTGACGTCCAGCACGATCACCCTGACTGTGGCATTGCTCTGCAGAGAGGGATTGCCCCCGTCTTTTGCCAAGACCTTGAACTCAAAGGCCTTGGTCTGTTCATGATTGAAGGACCTCAAGGCATAGATATCTCCAGAGTTGGGGTTGATGGAGACATAGGTGAAAACAGGCATGTCCCTGACTTGGGAGGGCACGATCTGGTAGGACACGCTGCCGTTGAGGCCCAGGTCAGGGTCTCTGGCTGAGACCGAGAGGAGGTAGGCCCCTGGGGTGTTGTTCTCCTGCACAATGACTTGGTAATAGGGCTTGGAGAAGTGGGGATGGTTGTCATTCTCATCGGTGATCTTGACGGTGAAGGACTTGGTGGCCTGCAGGGAAGGGATGCCATTATCCCTAGCCTGGATGGTGAGGTTGTACTGGTCCCTCTGCTCCCGGTCCAGCCGCCCATCCACCAGGATGGTGGAGAAGCTCTCGTACTCCTGGAGCCGGAAAGGCACGTTGCCCAGGAGCTTGCACTGCACCCGCCCGTTGGCCCCGGAGTCGCGGTCCGAGACGCGCACCAGGGCGATGACGTACCCCGGCGGGGCGTTCTCGCTCACCTCCACCAGCTCGCTGTTGACAGAGAGCAGGTTGATCAGGGGCGGGTTGTCGTTGGCGTCCTGGACGCTAATGGTCACTTTGCAATGGGCAGGGATGGAGTTAGGCCCCAAGTCCTTGGCCTGCACGTCCAGCTCATAGACGTGACCCTCCTCATAGTCGATGGCACCGCTCACCGTGATGAGGCCGCTCTGGGGGTCGATTTGGAAGAGCTCTCGGGCCCTCTCAGAGACGTAGCTGTGGAAAGAGTAGAGCACCTGGCCGTTGGTGCCCTCGTCCGGGTCAGAGGCATTGAGGCGGATGACTGGTGTCCCCGGTGGGGCATTTTCAGGCACGCTGACGGTGTAGGCTGGCTCCTCAAAGAGAGGGTTGTTGTCATTGGAGTCGATGACGCGGATGCTGAGCTCCACTGTGCCAAAGTTGGGCGGGTCACCACCATCCAGCGCCGTGATCACGTAGCTGTAGTGGGACTGGGTCTCACGGTCCAGGCTCTTCTCCACCACCAGCTCAGCAAACCGGGACCCATCACCCCGTGTCTTGGTCTCCAGCCCAAAGAGGTCATTGGGGGTGATCTCATAGCTCTGCACACCAAAGCTGCCCGAGTCGGGGTCATAGGCACTCTCCAGTGGCACCCGGGTGCCAGGGCTGGCCGTCTCCGAGATCTCCAGCTCGATTTGGTCGGTAGGGAAGCTGGGCGCATTGTCGTTCAGGTCCTGGATCTCCAGCTTGATCACGCAGATCTCCATGGAGCTGGACATCACCTCCAGCGAGATGACACACTTGGGGCTCTGTCGGCATAGCAGGTCCCTGTCGATCTTCTGCTTGGTCACCAGCAGCCCGGACCCGGGGCTGATGTCCACCAAGTGGGGGGCCGAGTTGGAGACCACCCGGAAGGCGGCGGGCTGCCGGGGGTCCAGCACGAAACCGGCGTCCCGGGCGTCCTTGGCGACGTTGGCGATCACCGTGCCGGCCCGCTGCTCCTCCTCTACCGAGTACTTGAGGTTGACGAGGGCCCCGGCGCCGGCCCACAGCAAGGCGGCCCCCAGCAGCGCCGGGAGAGCCCCCATGGCCGCGCCGCCCCCTCCGCCCGCCGCGCCGCGCCCCGACGGCCGCCGGG